>JBBPBX010097745.1:0-12807 GCA_038048925.1 Garcialebias charrua
GAAAAACAACGGCGCGAAGGTGGAACGCAGCGAAACATATAAGCGAAAACAATCAGATTTCGGACTGTTCATGGAAAATACGACATCGACTTCCCACCGAAAAGCCAGCTGAGAAAGAGAAAGGTGGGGGAACTAAAATCCCAGTTCGGACAGCAGCAACTTCAAAAGCGAAACGCCGCCACCGAAGCATCGTTCTGGGTGAGTGACGCTGTGATGTTTCTCTGCACGCTTAAACATACTGTTGGGGAGTTGACGTGGCTTTATTATTAAAATCATACAAGACACTTTTCATACAGCATAACCTCCTTGACTACTCTCCGTTCTCTGCACGTTTCCCTGTCCCGCAGCGCGAGCGTTTGCATAACACACTTTCGCGGTGCGTTCAGGGACAGACTGTAAAATAAATGTATAAGCACCGCTGTATACATTAAATCTCTCCGTACCAAAAGAGCCATTTTTATGCCTTCCTTCACTAAATTAAACGTGTCCGGAGCCATAACAACCTGCTACAACTGTGGTTATCAACTGGTGGCCTGTGGACCACTTTAGATTTGCTGGAGGGGGCTTTTGTAGAGATGACATTTTAAAGTAAAAAATATCTAATGATTTTTTTAAACATTTATTAAAGTAAAAGACCAGATTCTTATAAAGAAGGGGGTGGGGATCAGTTTCTACCATCTTTTTTTAAATAAAATTTAAAAAATCTATATTGCTGTCACCACCACCCCATTTGGTCCCTGCGGGCGACAAGGTGCGCGCCGGCACCACGTTGGCGACCCCTGATTTATTATATGTGTTGTGCAATATTGGCTTATTCAGTTATGCAAGGTACATCAACATAGGTACATTGTACATAAAAAGAATCCTTAATACATTTGAAGATAATTATATGTTTTGCATTTTTGTATTGGGTAGATCTTTTTGACTTGGTTTTTTTATAAGTAGCTCGCATGCTGAAAAAGTGTGAGCACCCCTGGCCTAAACCTAACCATTACCGGTACTATGGCATACCTTACCCTAAACTTACCACATCCTCAATTCACACCTTAGTCCTAAACCTAACCCCTAACCCACCAACAGGACTTCTTCTTATGGGGCCCGGGCATTGGAAGCAGTCGGTCCTCACAATTTGGTATAACTCAGAAAAATGGGCCTCACAACATAACATAAACAAGGACACACACACACACGTCTACTGTAAATCTACACAACATCCATCTCTTTTTACACAGGCACCTGGAGAAGAAACACACACCGTGTGCTTCAGTGGCCTGGAGATAACCTCTAGAAGTTTGGCAACACCTGCGATTGTTGGTGCTCTCANCCACACACACACACACACACAC
Source organism: Garcialebias charrua (assembly GCA_038048925.1). Classification (NCBI taxonomy): domain Eukaryota; kingdom Metazoa; phylum Chordata; class Actinopteri; order Cyprinodontiformes; family Rivulidae; genus Garcialebias; species Garcialebias charrua. The sequence continues at coordinate 1,347 of JBBPBX010097745.1, forward strand.
ACACACACAGGCAGGAGGTGCAGAGGTGTAAGTTTTACAGTTTGTGGTGAGTGATCAAACCCACTGAAACGTTCACACCGACACACCCAGGAACACTGGAGGAAACATCAACACACACACGTCAAACACTGCAAAGGCCGCTTCTAAATCAATATGTTTTAAATAAATCTGAACATCATATTTTGAGTTTTCAGGATCGGCTGTGAAAAAGCATCAACTCTAACATCAGGGTGAGGTTCCCACATCTTCTGAATGATGTGCACAAGCTTTCACGTGGTGCTTTTTTCTCTAATCGCTCTAAAACTGTGCAAAACAACAATAAATTAACGGCATAGCATCCCTTGAAGGAATGCACGTTAGCGTTGTCCTTGTCTTAGACCGGGATCCTCTTACGCTGAGAAATGACCGATACTCCCACACCAAACTAACAAATTTTCTGTAAAACTGACCAGGTTACAGCCGTTTTTGTGTTGGCTACGGTTAACTAGCTGTGGCAGCCATCTTGTTTTGTAATGACTCCAAAAGTTAATCAGTTTAAAGTGTAAATTCAACAATAACCTCCTGAAAATATCATTAAAATGTGCCAAATGGTTCACGAGGTATTTTGCCAACAGGCAAACAAGACTGACATCAGCAGCCAAGACTTTAAGCAAAGATGTGCTCAGAGTATGTGCTGAGGATGACTCAGCTACTACCACATCAATTTTTACCTCAATATGAAACGGTGAATTGAGTTACGGTAAGTCTGAAATTTAAGCCGTTGTAGATCCAATAATTACTCTCTGAGAGTGTCATTAAGATCTGAGTTATTTTGCTAACAGGAACAGGACTACACGTACAAACAGGCAGTTATATTATTACCCGCCTTTCATGAGGGTGGGCGATAATAACCATTATCTCATTTTAGCTGCAAATCTCTGAGCAACAGCAAATGTCTGCTTGCAGGTTATAGGAGTAAAAAGATTTTTACACAGATGAAGTTCTTGGGTACGCCTTTAAACAAAAATATTGAAGTAAAAGTTTTTAAAAGTTCATGTAAGTACCCGCCTGGTTTGGATCCAGAACGTAAACGAACCTGTAGGAACGTGCAAGTGACGGTTCCATTAATCGTCTGAACATAAACCAGCCGATGGGGCTTTTATTTATTAGCCCAATTCTACAGTGAAATATGTTGCCATGGAGACAGAGGCCGTTCGCCAATCAGAGCTGGTCGGTACGTAAACATTTAGACGGCCGAGACGAGCAGCACGACTGAGCGGGCGTGTAACAGTTGTTGTGTTTGTCTAAAGTTGACCTGATTCAAGATGGCCGCCACAGATTAGCAACAAAAATGGCTGTAGCTCAATGAGTCTTTCAGCTATTGGGCTGAGATTTGTTGAGGTAGTAGCTGAGACTAATTCCCAACACATACTCTGAGCACCAATGGATCAGGCGAAGTCTTTGTATAAAACTTTGCTGTGCAAAGCGATACGTTCAAACAAATGCACACATGTGATTGCCGCCCAGATGTAAAATATAAAGCATTTATACTAACAGATAACATTTTGTCATGACAGAGTATCAGTAGAGAGAGTTCAGATTCAGTTTAGCTTATTTCGCTGCTTTTAACTCCACATTGTGCAGGTTTTTGTGGTTTGATGCCGTTTCTTAACAAAAGCCTCACCTCATGTGTTGATTCGGTTAATGTAAAACACAGCTCATCGTGCTCAAGATAATTATTATACTTTGTGTAAGGTGTTGCAGTAATGAGGTGACAAAGACAAGAAGAAGGTGACTTACCGATACTGGAGTCCCTCCTGAAAACGTCTCTGTCGAAAATGTAAAAGGAGAGGTGTCTGAAGCTACGTGGGATCTCGCAGTAGAAGTCCTCCCCATAAAACGGACTGATGGAGAGAAGAAACAAGGAGAACCAGACGAGGCTCGTTAAAAGATGGATAAAAAAATAAAAGATGGGGGAGAATACTGGAGGGTACTAATCTAAACGTTTAAGTTTTACCACCTAAAATCATAATTATTAAGTTAGAAGTTTATATTCAGGGTAAATGTTATGAATATTAGGATCAAGTAAAAAAATGAGAAAATTATTGGTCTTTGTGTATTATAGAAAGTATGAGCAAGTAATTACAAAAGAAATGGTATTTTATATGAAAATGCAGTGTTCCACCCCAGTGTGGCAGACTGGGGTGGTGGTTCCCCTATTCAAAAAGGGGGACCGTAGGGTGTGTTCCAACTATAGGGGGATCACACTCTTAAGCCTCCCTGGTAAGGTCTATTCAGGGGTTCTGGAGAGGAGGGTCCGTCGGATAGTCGAACCTCGGATTCAGGAGGAGCAGTGTGGTTTTCGTGCTGGTCGTGGAACACTGGACCAGCTCTACACCCTCAACAGGGTCCTGGAGGGTGCGTGGGAGTTTGCCCAACCAGTTTACATGTGCTTTGTGGACTTGGAAAAGGCATTCGACCGCGTCCCTCGGGGGGTTCTGTGGGGGGTACTCCGGGAGTATGGGGTACCAGGCCCATTGATATGGGCTGTTAGGTCCCTGTACGACCGGTGTCAGAGCTTGGTCCGCATTGCCGGCAGTAAGTCAGGCTCGTTTCCAGTGAGAGTTGGACTCCGCCAAGGTTGCCCTTTGTCACCGATTCTGTTCATAACTTTTATGGACAGAATTTCTAGGCGCAGCCAAGGTGTTGAGAGGATCCGTTTTGGTGGCCTTAGAATCGCTTCTCTGTTTTTTGCAGATGATGTGGTCCTATTGGCTTCATCAGTTCGTGATTTACAACTTTCACTGGAGCGGTTTGCAGCCGAGTGTGATGCGGCCGGGATGAGGATCAGTTCCTCCAAATCCGAGGCCATGGTCTTGAGCCGGAAAAGGGTAGCATGCCCTCTCCGGGTCGGGGAGGAGGTCCTGCCCCAAGTGGAGGAGTTTAAGTATCTCGGGGTCTTGTTCACGAATGAGGGAAAACTGGAGCGTGAGATCGATAGGCGGATAGGTGCAGCATCCGCAGTGAAGCGGGCGCTGTACCGGTCTGTCGTGGTGAAGAGAGAGCTGAGTCGAAAGGCAAAGCTCTCAATTTACCGATCGATCTACGTTCCCACCCTCATCTATGGTCATGAGCTTTGGGTTGTGACCGAAAGAACGAGATCTCGGATACAAGCGGCTGAAATGAGTTTTCTCCGCAGGGTGTCTGGACTCTCCCTTAGAGATAGGGTGAGAAGCTCAGTCATCCGGGAGGGACTCGGAGTAGAGCCGCTGCTTCTCCACATCGAGAGGAGCCAGTTGAGGTGGCTCGGGCATCTGGTTAGGATGCCTCCTGGACGCCTCCCTGGTGAGGTGTTCCGGGCATGTCCCACCGGGAGGAGACCCAGAGGAAGACCCAGGACACGCTGGAGGGACTATGTTTCTCGGCTGGCCTGGGAACGCCTTGGGATTCCCCCAGAGGAGCTGCTCCAAGTGGCTGGGGAGAGGGAAGTCTGGGCCTCCCTACTTAGGCTGCTACCCCCGCGACCCGACCCCGGATAAGCGGACGAAAATGGATGGATGCAGTGTTAAAGTTGAATGAGTGCTGAGATTGTGCTGAAATTAGCTGAAAAGGATAGTTGTTCATGTTAAACTCAACAGAGCAACATTGAAACACAATAGATGCTTAAACAATCAGACCTCTAGCTAAAACCCAGCGGCAGACAAGCTAAAACTAGCAGGACACAAGCTGAAATGAGCAGAACACAAGCTAAGCCAGCAGATCACAAGATAACATGAGCAGAACTCTGGCTAAAACTAGCTAAAACCATTAGAATAAAAGCTGAAACGAGAAGAGCACAAGCTAAAAACCAGATGATCATAAGCTGAAACCAACAGATCACAAGTTAAAATGAGTAGAACACTGGCTAAAACTAGCAGAACAGTAGCTAAAACCAGCAGCAGACGAGTTTAAACCAGAAGAACATGAGCTAAAACATGCAGAGCACAAGCTAAAATTAGCAGAACACAAGCAAAAATAAGCAGAGCATAAGCTAAAACAATTCAAACACAAGCTAAAATAATTAACACAAACTAAAATAATTAAAACACAAGCTAAAACTATTAAAACACAAGCTAAAATAATTAAGACACAAGCTAAAACAATTAAAATACAAGCTATAATATTTAGACATAAGCTAAAATAATTAGACACAAGCTAAAACAATTAAAACAAAAGCTAAAACAATTAGACACAAGCTAAAACAATTAAAACACAAGCTAAAACAATTAGACACAAGCTAAAACAATTAAAACACAAGCTAAAATAATTACTGTAGACACAAGCTAAAACAATTCAAACACGAGCTAAAATAATTACTGTAGACACAAGCTAAAACAATTAAAACACAAGCTAAAATAATTACCGTAGACACAAGCTAAAACAATTAAAACACAAGCTAAAATAATTACCGTAGACACAATCTAAAACAAGAACAACACAAGTTAAAACGAGCAGAACACAAAGCCAAATTGAGCTGAATAGTACAAAGCTACCGGTAAAATGAATGAGACAGGAGCTAAAAGTAGCAAAAGCATAAATAAAAGCAAAAGTTAGATAAATTGTAGCAACAAAATTATATTTTGTGTAACAGAGGCTGAAACAATGAGAAGTTAAGGTTGATAGAAAAATAAGGAAATAAATAGAGAGCAGACATGATGAAGCAGATTTCAAAGACAGCAATGTTTATGAATGAGTTTAGATTATCTCCATGCATTTCAATGGGGAAAATGTTGAAATAAAAATTAAATAACTCAAAAAGTATAAATGGTACAAATACTCAAAGTCATGGCGCAGTATTTCTGATTTAGATGAACGCTTTGACATTTTAAATTATTAAATTAATGAAACCTATTATTGCATTCACACAATAATAAAGATAAATCACAACTCTAACTAACATTTCCACTTAATAATAATTAATAATAATAATGATGAATTCAATTTATAATGCACTTTTCATTTGTGAAAATCTCAAAGTGCACTTCTATTCTCTTGCCTTTAACACGGTGTGATTTGTTTTGATCCTCTCTGTAATATACATTGTTCGCCATTTTAGTTAGTTTCTGTTGCTATTTGTATCTATATTTTTATTTTATGTTTTTCCCGTCTGCCATGCTCGTTTGTTTCTATTGTACAGCACTTTGGTTGGCCTTGTGTCTGTTTAAGTGCTCTATAAATAAAGTGGTATGGTATGGTAAAATGAAGCCAACGATAATAAGACAGTGTGGGAATAAATTTGAAATGGGCAGGAAGTGATTTTTGAACCTAGGGCAAATTCCTGCAACCATCAAAAGTGCCTTTTTTTGTTTTATTTGTTTGTTTTTACACCAGAACCTTACGTTCATCCTTTATTTTGAAAGGGTTACAAAGCAAAAACTATGGTCACTCACGGGTGAGCTCAGCTTTTACAGTCAGAAGATGTACCCCCGCCCTTCTCCTTACGTTAATCCACTCAACCGGTGAAAATGAAGGAACACAAAGATAAGAGGATTAAACCTGCATGCTTGCACTTTTTTAAATAAGAAAATAGAATCAGATCAATTCATTGAGTAGTTAATCTGTAACATTTCTCTATTTAGTTTTTTTGGGAACGTCCTCAACCGGCAGTCAGACTGTAGAAATGTACTTTCACCTCGACTACGAGCCGTTCCTCCTCCGCCTCCTCTTTCAAACAGGATCAATTTGGTCAATTAATCACCAAACGGATGGAAAACACAGCCTGCAGGTGTTTAAGTCTTTCCACGAATCACATGAAACATGACTCCGGTCAACAACAGGTCCGTTTGTGACCATCAGCTCGAGGCCACGTCAACATCTGCGGCCGGCGCCTTCACCTAAATGACAACTGTAGAAACCGCCGCAACAAGAAGCTCGTGAGCTGAGCCCTCGGGGCTGCTGCTAATAATTACAGACTTCCTCCACAGACACAAAGGAGGAGCGGACCGATGAAACGGAAGGAGCATGACTACGCTCATCAACAATCAGATTAGATTAAATGATCTCCTTTTAGTTTGATTTAATTAACTTGTTGAGGAGAAACGAAGTCATACTGTGACCTTTAGTTTTTTATAACTTTAGCATTTGAAATATTTACCCTTTATTTTCAAATATTTTCTATAAAAATATACACAGATTTTTTTCAATTTATTTTAAAAACATTGTCCTCTTTTTAAATTGTTGTCCTCTCATCCTTATTTCAGCGTTTAGCAACAGTTTAGGGTTTAGCTTTTAGCAACTGTTACTAATTTTAACTTTCAGCTATTTGCAATTTACGGTATGTATTTTTTGTGATGATTGAGCTAATTTTAGCTTTTAGCTACCGCTGTGCTAGTAGTTTCAGCCTTTAGCCTTTAACTTTTAACCACCGTTTAGCTAATTTTATCTTTTGGATACAGTTTAGCTTTTTTTTTTCCACTACAATTTCACAAATTTTAGCTTTTAGCTACAGTTGAAGGTTAAATCATTTCATCTGAATAAAGAAACTGGTCCAGATAAAAGGATTTAACCTTTTTTGTTATCTACCTGGACGACTGAGCCTACAAACTTTTTTTTTTTAGCTACAGTTTTGTTAGTTTTACCCCTTAGCTAGTGTTCCTGGTTTTAACTTTTAGATATGGTTTAGCTAATTTTACCTTTAAGCTGCAAATGTACTAGTTTTAATTACTGCTCTATGGTACTTTTAATTTTCACCCAATGTTTTGATATTTTTTGTTTTTAGCTACAATTTATTTACCGTAGTTTTTAGTTTTTAAATATGGTTTTGCTTATTTTACCTTATAACCACACTTTTGCTAGATTTAGCTTTTAACTAAGGGTCTGTAAATGTTGCAGTTTTACTACGGTATTTTACCATTTAGCTACAGTTTTGCTAGTTTTACCTATACAGTTCTACTCATTTCAAGTTTTAACCACAATTTACCCTATTTTAGCTACAACCGTTCTTATTTTAGCTTTTAAGTACAAGTTTGCTATTTTAGTTGATAGCTATGTTTTTTCTCTTCTTTCAGCTGCTCCCTTCTTCAGGGGTCGCCACAGCAAACTTAGTCACATGAAGACTGGGCGATTGATTTTATGCCAGATGCCCTTCTTGACACAACCACAGACCACCGAGCTGTGTGGAGCAGAGAGCTACTATCTAGGGTGCCCGGAGGAGCAGATGGTGTGGGTTAAGGGCCCAGAGTGGGGCAAATGAAGGTAGAGGCAGGTGTGGGTGCTTCACCTATCCCACCCACATTTTGATGTTGCCGGTTAGGGGTGCGAATCTCTCAGTGTCTGGAGAATCGATTCGATTCCGATTTTTGGTGTCAAGATTCGATTCAAAATCAATTTTTCGATTCAGAAACGATCTTTCTATTAAAATGGTCATAAATTTAGTTTCAGTTTTGTAACTTGACAAACTGAAAAGAATAAACAACAATGTAAACAAATGGAACATTTATTTAAAACAATAATTTTAGGTTCCTTATTGTATCAAATTTTTTGCATCATTTGATATTTATACCAAAAATAGGAACAAATAATACAGGAATGCATTAAATTCTGTAACTTAAATAACCAGTTAGCTTTTTGCTCTGTTACTTATAGAAGATTATTGTTTGAATTGATTGTTTGAACTTGTTTTGTTTTTGAAAAAAGGGGCAGATAAAATAAGATTTCTTCTTCTTTCTGCCACCTTTCATTTTATGTATTCTTTCATATACTATGAGATATGGTTTTATTTTCTTTATCTTTTGGGTTTTAATGTAAAAAAAAAAAAAAAAAATTTTGGGGCTTTTAGAATCGATTCTGAATCGCCAGGACTAAGAATCTAGATTATTTTAAAAATCGATTTTTTTTTTCCTGCACCCCTATTGCCGGTACAGGGAGTTGAACCAACGATCTCCCGATCACAGGCCCACCTTCTCTAACCTTTGCGCCACCTCTCCCTTGATCTTTTTATTCCTTGCTATTAACCATAGCTGATAGCTACCGTTACAGTAAGTTATACATTATCATTTAGTGACATTTCTGCTATTTTTAGATTTTAAATACTGTATTTTTGCAAGTTTTCATTTTCCTCTCGTGGTTTGGATTTAAAGTCCAAAAAATGGTGAGACATGAAAAAAGTTGGAAAGCCAGAGGGACCTTAAACGCACCACAGTGACTTCTCGACAATCTTGGTCCTGAAGACCTCCTCCTGGTCCAGGTTGACGGTGCAGAAACAGTCCCTCATCCTGTTTGGTCCCGGGTACGGAGGGATGTTTTTTGCTTCTCCTGCACAAACAAAAGGGAAGGAAGTGAGCAGGAAGGAGAGTCATTTAGGAGCACCAAGTTCATTCAGGCAACTCGTTCAAGAATTTTTAAAGCACAAAAAGGAAACGGCATTATGTAAGTTCACACCTGTTTTAGCTTTCAGTGCAACGCCTGTGAACGTCTCGGCTCTTTTTCTGTCGCTGCTCAACCAAATCCGGCAGCACAAATAACGAGCTCAACTCCACCGAGGTGGCTACTTTTACGATTGACACACAAATATCCGGCTGTGGTCTCGGAGACCAGGCAACAGTTAAGAGCATTAGACGTGAAGTGGGTTTAGTGTGTGAGCTGTCAGATCTGTGAATGAAAGAATCTGCGTGGGACGTTTCTTTAACTCTGCTGAGGCTCAATCTGTTCATCAGACATGACAGAAAGCACTCCATTTCACAGGAATGTGGTCCAGCCACCCACAAAGACACACACACACACACACACACACACACATTACAATGATGGCGCTCCAGTCCTGAAGGACCAATATGTTCTGCTTTGTGAAGCTGTGGATCCAGTGGCCCACTCCTGATTCTGCATGCATGCTATAGTTTCCCGTATACTTTGTAAATCTAACATTTCTACATACTTTGTACCATTTGGTTTTTCATATAGAATCAGAATATCTTTATTGAAATTGCACCAAGGTACAACGGGAACATGTACGCACAGTCATCCGAAGGTTGGACTAAGTGTACGAAGCTGCAGCTGGTTATCAGCGCGGCCATCTCTTTCCTTATCAGAAAGATAAAATAATAATAATAATAATAATGTCTATTCCTGTCATCTGCGTATGTTCCCATACACAGACGAAATTCGTCTCTGCATTTAACCCAACCACCTACCAGGTGGTGCAGTGAGCAGCCCGAAAGCGCTCGGGGAGCTGGAGAAATAGGTGTGCACTCATAGACACCCCAAGCTGGGTAGTGGCCGGGGCGCGAACCCGCGACCTTCGGATCCGTAGTCAAAAGCCCTGCCACTAGACCATCTTGGCTCCTTATAATCTTAGATATGAAAAAGGAGAAGAACCATGAGGGTAGATAGTGGTATTACAAAAAAGATATTTCACATCTTGTCTATTAGGACATGTATGAGACATAAAAAAACTCTATAGCAACTAAATCCCATTGTTTCCTGTGGGTACAGGGGAGCTGCTGACATCAATTGGGACATACCAGTAATCAGCTGCTCGAAGGAATACCTTGAAGAGCTCCTCAATCCCTCCGATGCCTCTTTCATTCATAACCCTCAGCACTGGCTCTCCCCAAGGATGTGTGCTGAGCCCTCTTCTGTTCACTCTGCTCACATATGATTGTACAGCCACACATCCAGGCTGTCATATTGTTAAGTTTGCAGATGATACAGCGGTGGTGGGATGCATCACAAACAATGATGAGTCCAGCTACAGACAGGAGGTGGAACACCTGGAGAGCTGGTGCAAAGAGAATAATCTTCACATGAATGTGAAGAAGACAAAGGAGATGATTGTGGACTTCAGAAGGAACAAACACACCCACCCCACTGAACATAGGTGGATCTGCGGTGGAGGTGGTCTCCAGCTACAAATACTTGGGTGTACACTTGAATGATAACCTCAGCTGGAGCAACAACACCACCAGCCTGATCAAGAAAGGTCATCAGAGACTCTACTTCCTCAGACGGCTGAGACGAGCTGGTCTGAGCAGCCCAGTTCTCACCTCCTTCTACAGGTGTGCAGTGGAGAGCATCCTGTGCTCCAGCATCAATGTGTGGCATGGAGGCTGCACAGTTGCAGAGAGGAAAGCTCTACAGAGAGTGGTGAAGGCTGCACAGAAGTCTGTTGGAGTCAGTCTCCCCACCATCACAGACATTTACACCTCCAGATGCAGGAAAAGAGCCACCTGCATCATGAAAGACCTCACTCACCCAGCACACTCACTCTTTGCCCCACTCCCCTCAGGACGGAGGTTGAGGAGCATCAAATGTAGAACCACTAGACTGAGGAACAGCTTCTACCCTGAGGCTGTTAGACTCATGAATAAATAAATAATAAGAATAAACACTGCAAAATATCACATCATGCTGATGCTGATCTGTTTTCTTGTTGCTGTGTTCATCTGTGTTCATCTGTGACCATCTGCTCATACAGACTCATGTTCGTGCTGCTGTTTATAATGATGTTTTTCCACTACATTAGGGCTTAGTGTATTACTAGTTGATGTTTCTCTTAGTTAATTCTAGATGTTATTACTGTTTTTCTCTTGCATTTGTTGTTGGATGTAACTGGGACCCCGTGTACATAATCTCGTTTTCATCACATGTACCACATGCGGTGCAAATGACAATAAAGACTCTCTGACTCTGACTCATTCAGGAACCAGAGCCATGGCTAGGGTGGTTGGGGATCGACCAGTCAAAGGAGCAGCCATCACCAACATAGTCATCCTGGGTATCTCCAAGCTATGCATGTTAGGACTGTCTTGGGTGAATTGCATGGTCAATGGAGGCAGTACCCATGGAGGGGCAGTCTGGGGTGACGGTGCCCGTCTTTAAAGGCTGTGTAAAGTAAAATTAAATGTGTGTTTTGAGTTTGTCACACGACATAAATATGTGTTATTAATCACCCATATAAATCTGACTGATTAAAAACATTGTTTACCTTATAAAATTAAGTCTCAAAAATAATGAAAAAACATAATTGTGCCCTGGTCTGAAACGCTGGGGGCGTGTCAGCGCGTGGGCGTGGTTTCAGCGCAGTACTGCGCCCGTGTCCTGCACCCTGAAGATGTTCGCGAAGGCTGGCAGCCTAATTGGAGTTCTCCAGCCCTACTCATTTGAACCTCCAGAGCCAGACTCAGACTCTGAGTCAGACAGTGACCACTGTGACGGTCGGCATCGTTCTTCACAGCCTGAGCTGTGTGTGGAGAGGCAGACAGGTGCAGCAGAGATCCAGTAAACCTGCTCTGTTTTTATCTGAGTTCTGGCTGTAACAGCAGCTCCTTTTTCCAAGAGTTACGCTGTTTTTAGTGCACAAACAACTCTGGTTTTGTTTTTAAAGTTGAGGACACAACTATAATTCATAACTCCGCTGTTATGTGTTTAATAATAAGCGCTATTTTAGAAGATGAGCAGCGGACTCGCTGCACCCGGTCCGACCCGGTCACATCGCATGCGGGGTCTG
>JBBPBX010097746.1:0-12806 GCA_038048925.1 Garcialebias charrua
AAAGACAATGTCACGCATTGTACCAGTTCGGTCATCCTCTGTATCATTCAAGTTTTCAAACAACCAACTTATGTCCACTATCTCCTCAGAGCTTAGAGGTATGTTGCCTTTTTTCTGGAACTTCTGTGATTTTTTGCCGGTCTCGGACTGTTCCGTTCGAGGGGCAGGAGGGGCTTGTCCTTGAACTGGGGGTTCCTGTTCGGACCCCCTTTTGTGATATGGTTTACTTTTGTGACCATCTTTCTTATCTTTAGGACGTGCGCCCCCCTTTTGAAATCGTTTTCCGTACTCTGGGTCTTGTCTGAGCCACTGCGGGTCATTGTTCCAGCGGGCATCAACAGGTCGTGGTTTGTTAGTTTGAAAAACATGTTTCTTCTCGCCTTTTTTAGGAGAGGGAGTTGAGAACTTGTCAATTGACCACTACCTGGTGGTGAGTTGGCTCCGATGGTGGGGGAGGATGCCGGTCAGACCTGGCAGACCCAAACGTATTGTGAGGGTCTGCTGGGAACGTCTGGCAGAGTCTCCCGTAAGACGGAGCTTTAACTCCCACCTCCGGGAGAGCTTTGAACACGTTCCGAGGGAGGCGGGGGACATTGAGCCCGAGTGGGCCATGTTCCGCGCCTCTATTGTCGAGGCAGCTTATCAGAGTTGTGGCCGCAAGGTTGTTGGTGCCTGTCGTGGTGGCAACCCTCGAACCCGGTGGTGGACACCGGCAGTGAGGGATGCTGTCAGGCTGAAGAAGGAGTCCTATTGGGCCTTTTTGGCCTGTGGGACCCCGGAAGCAGCAGATAGGTACCGGCAGTCCAAGCGGCATGCGGCTCGGGTGGTTGCTGAGGCAAAAACTCGGGCGTGGGAGGAGTTCGGAGAGGCCATGGAGAATGACTTCCGTACGGCTTCGAGGCGATTCTGGTCCACCATCCGGCGTCTCAGGGGGGGAAAGCGGTACGCGACCAACACCATTTATGGTGGGGATGGCGTGCTGTTGACCTCAACTCGGGATGTTGTGAGTCGGTGGGCGGAATACTTCGAAGACCTCCTCAATCCTACTGGCACGTCTTCCACTGAGGAAGCGGAGCCTGGGGACTTTGGGTCGGGCTCTCCAATCTCTGGTGCTGAGGTCACCGAGGTGGTTAAAAAGCTCCGCGGTGGCAAGGCTCCGGGGGTGGATGAGATTCGCCCTGAGTTCCTTAGGGCTCTGGATGTTGTGGGGTTGTGTTGGCTTACGCGACTCTGCAATATCGCGTGGACATCGGGGGCAGTTCCCTTGGATTGGCAGACTGGGGTGGTGGTTCCCCTATTCAAAAAGGGGGACCGTAGGGTGTGTTCCAACTATAGGGGGATCACACTCTTAAGCCTCCCTGGTAAGGTCTATTCAGGGGTTCTGGAGAGGAGGGTCCGTCGGATAGTCGAACCTCGGATTCAGGAGGAGCAGTGTGGTTTTCGTCCTGGTCGTGGAACACTGGACCAGCTCTACACCCTCAACAGGGTCCTGGAGGGTGCGTGGGAGTTTGCCCAACCAGTTTACATGTGCTTTGTGGACTTGGAGAAGGCATTCGACCGCGTCCCTCGGGGGGTTCTGTGGGGGGTACTCCGGGAGTATGGGGTACCAGGCCCATTGATATGGGCTGTTAGGTCCCTGTACGACCGGTGTCAGAGCTTGATCTGCATTGCCGGCAGTAAGTCAGGCTCGTTTCCGGTGAGAGTTGGACTCCGCCATAGGGCTTTAACAGACTACTCGAGTAATCGACAGATCGATTACTTGGACCTCTATCGAGTTTTTTATTTCTAGTCGAGTAGTCGTAGTGACTTCATCACGTCGCAGTTACAGAACAGAAAATGGATCAACTTCCTGTTTGGAGCGTGTTGCGAACCGGTGTTACACCATATTCTCTGACCACCATATATTGTGACCATAGGGCATGAACTGCATGAACTGTTGCAGGTCACAAAATATGGTGCAACACCGGGTCCAATGACCGAACCAGAACCAACTTCCTCTGACGACGTTTCAAAAATAAAAGGCAAAAAATATAAATCTCTAAACCTACAAAAACCTATTAACATATTAATCTCTAAAACTAATGCGCAGCACCACAGGTGGTGGTGCAAGGTGGTCAACCGCCCCACTGTTTTTAGTTTTGTTTTTGACGTGCCGCACTTTTTTTTTTCTTCACTTTTGCAGCTTAATAATAATAACTAACAGTTTTGGTTTTCTTGTAATTTATTTGCTGTAAGATAAATGGTAGGAGCCTAATATATGCTCCCAATGTTTTGTTGGTCTTTTTTGTAAATAATAATTTATTTTTATTTTTTTGCGGTTTTAAATAGTTAATTATTTTTTGCAGCTTGAGGTCCTATGACATCACCAACTACTCGAGCACTATTCGAGTATTATTATGTTAATATCGAGTTTTAAAATTATGTACTCGTTCAACCCCTACTCCGCCAACGTTGCCCTTTGTCACCGATTCTGTTCATAACTTTTATGGACAGAATTTCTAGGCGCAGCCAAGGTGTTGAGAGGATCCGTTTTAGTGGCCTTAGAATCGCTTCTCTGTTTTTTGCAGATGATGTGGTTCTATTGGCTTAAAGGGATTGTGACATGATTTTTTTACTATTCATAAAATTGCTCAAAATATATATATTTTATCATTTAAATATGTTTGTTTTTGCAAACAAAATGATAAATCACTTTAATTTTGCTTTAAAAGTAATTTTGAACTTCAAGCCGTGTTTAATCATGGGAAATCCCATTACACGCGAACGCACCATATGTGATGTCACACTGGGCAGAGCTCTGGGCTTGTCACAGTGCGCAGGTATGAGCAGCTCGACATGAAGGAAGTCTGAAACAGCATCGGACCTAAATTAGATCCTGTTGTTTCTTGTTCCATCACCCAAACAATTTTCTGCTTCCCAAAATGAAGACAAATAGCTCAAATCTTCACATAGATTGCTAAATTCGTCCAGTTTTAAATTGTCCGCTATTAAAGACACCACAGCCCTCTGCCCAGTGTGACATCACATATGGTGCGTTCGAGTGTAATCGGATTTCCCATGATTAAACACGGCTTGAAGTTCAAAATCACTTTTAAAGCAAAATTAAAGTGATTTATCATTTTGTTTGCAAAAACAAACATATTTAAATGATAAAATATATATATTTTGAGTAATTTTATGAATAGTAAAACAATCATGTCACAATCCCTTTAATCAGATCGTGATCTACAACTTTCACTGGAGCGGTTTGCAGCCGAGTGTGATGCGGCCGGGATGAGGATCAGTTCCTCAAAATCCGAGGCCATGGTCTTGAGCCGGAAAAGGGTAGCATGCCCTCTCCGGGTCGGGGAGGAGGTCCTGCCCCAAGTGGAGGAGTTTAAGTATCTCGGGGTCTTGTTCACGAATGAGGGAAAACTGGAGCGTGAGATCGATAGGCGGATAGGTGCATCTGTCGTGGTGAAGAGAGAGCTGAGTCAAAAGGCAAAGCTCTCAATTTACCGATCGATCTACGTTCCCACCCTCATCTATGGTCATGAGCTTTGGGTTGTGACCGAAAGAACGAGATCTCGGATACAAGCGGCTGAAATGAGTTTTCTCCGCAGGGTGTCTGGACTCTCCCTTAGAGATAGGGTGAGAAGCTCAGTCATCCGGGAGGGACTCGGAGTAGAGCCGCTGCTTCTCCACATCGAGAGGAGCCAGTTGAGGTGGCTCGGGCATCTGGTTAGGATGCCTCCTGGACGCCTCCCTGGGGAGGTGTTCCGGGCATGTCCCACCGGGAGGAGACCCAGAGGAAGACCCAGGACACGCTGGAGGGACTATGTTTCTCGGCTGGCCTGGGAACGCCTTGGGATTCCCCCAGAGGAGCTGCTCCAAGTGGCTGGGGAGAGGGAAGTCTGGGCCTCCCTACTTAGGCTGCTACCCCCGCGACCCGACCCCGGATAAGCGGAAGAAAATGGATGGATGGATGGATGGAAATAAAAAAGATCTTTTATTTAGATTGAAAAAGTCTGCACAAAACGTAGATCAACAAAATCCACCACAAAAACTAAAGTGCATGTGTAGTTTCCTAAAACAACTAAATAAAATGAATCTTAAAGGATCAGTATGTAAGTTATTTTTTAAACATATTTCTTCACTCTGCCACTATTTTATGATAGATAGATGTTTGACAAGTAATCTCTGAAAAAACTATATTCCTCTGGCGTCTCCAGGTGGTAATAAAAGCATTTATAAAAACCCACAGTGACCAGCCGTTAACCAGCCAATAAAAACAGAGTTTTTTGAACCAGCCAATAAAAACAGAGTTTTGTTCATGTGGGTGGGGTGTCAGCTTCACACAGCTCATCCCCCGCCTGTCCCAGCCTGCAGCGCTGGGAGGAGGAGGAGCTAAGGAGGCAGAGTTGCAGGTCAGCCAGAGAGCAAGGGGGAGGGAGCAGAAGGCTTTCCCTGTTCAAAAATTTTCTACGTGTTTTGGTCATACAGAAATCGCAGATAGCAGCTTTAAGATCTGTTGAGCGTAAATGAAACCTACAACAAAATATATGTTGCCTTTAAATGAAGTATAACTTCCAGAACTTGTAACAAGGTGATCAGCTGACCCTGAAGCTTGTGGTGTTTCAGCTTCCTCTGTTCCTGCAGGAATGATTCATTTTTCTGATTCATTTTTTTAACTGATCTGTCTCTGATCACAGCTGAGCTGCGCGTTTGTAACGACAGTTTAGAGCGAGCGAGAGATGCAGTCCGCACACGCGGCTCAGAGCGGGGCGAGACATTTGAGCTGTCTGTACCTGAGAGCAGGGGGAGAGAAGCTGAGACGCGTTGTTTGTTTTTAGCATTTTAGCTAGCTAGTATTGCACGCAGACTGGTGGAGTGGGGGTGCGCAGTTCAGTTTGGTCGCTTGAAGCACTCGGTTGGTAAGGGGGCGGGGCGCCCCGACGTATTACATCATGAAATTAGCATATCATGATATAACTTTTTTGCCAGGGCAAGCTTTTTTTTACCGGTAATACCGGGAACGATATGATATGGCCCAGCCCTACGTACAACTTGGTAAAAAGAAAAGCACGAGGAGGGGGCGCCTCACCGTCCTCGGCGTGGCGCAGATGGAGGACCAGCAGGTTGGAGATGCGCTTGTATTCGGCGAAGGACAGGCGGAGGGACGGTTTGGGCTGGGTGCCGGGCTCAGCGTCACCATTCACACCGTCTACATGACCATTGACACCATCAGCGTGACCGTTGACACCATTGACTCCATCTGGGACGTTCACGCCTACAAAAGAAAAGTTTCAGGAAAGGTCAGCCTGCACAGTTTGCATGTAAACAAACATGCACACGTATGTAGTGGTGCGCGTCCCACCGTCCTGCTGCTCCTCCAGCTCGTCCTCCTGCTCCAGGTTGACGTCCGGCGTCTCCACTCTGATGATGGACTTGTTGAGGAGACGGAAGGCTTCCTTCACGTGTTTGGGCTGCACCTGCAGACAGGAAGAGGAAACATGAGCGTTTGTACAACGCATGCATTAGGTCGGCCATATTTATCTTTAATGACAAACAACTGTGCTCATGTCAGGGTAAGGAAGTGTCATCAAACATCTCATGAACTACCAGGACGTGCACCTACAGCTTCACAAATTGTGCTGTTAGCAAAGTTCAAGATGGCCGTCACAGCAAACATGAAAAGAGCAACAACTCATCCAGTTAAACTCCAGTGAGCTGAGAACCCTCACCAACACGAACTGCTTAAAATGTTAAGAGCCAACCTTCTTAGTCTGTTAGCAAAATATCTCATGACGTCTTGGATGTTTTCTATTGAAACTCTCAGACAGACATCACTGAACATGAATCTCAAACTGATTAGGAGTCAATCTGATTCAAGATGGCCACCGAAGCTAATGGAACTAAGTACCGTCATTTCCACCGTACACCATGTTGCTCCCCCCTATAAGTCGCATCAGTCCAAATATGTGTCAAAAAGGAAAATCCATACATATGTCGCTTCGCCGTATACGTCGCATCTATTATGCGTCACCGCTGACAACCTGGAAACGTGGGCCGGTGTTGTGCTAAAAATCAATTGGCTGCCAAATGGTGGCCGTGGGAGCGTGCACGGGAGGACTTTAACAAGAATTTAACACAATTAACACTTAAATAAAATAATTTGTTTGCTCAAAATTATAGCAAAGGTGTGTGTCAGTGTAACGTTTGCTTAATAAATGCACTTTGATGGTCAAATTACTGGTAGCTGCGTTTCACCGGGGCGGTGCAGCTGTTTTGACGGTCGGTCCAAGCAGCAAACAGAAGAAGGTGGGGAGACTACGGCAAGCCGATGAGATCAATAATATCTGGTGAAGATTCTCAGTCATCCAGGACATGGTAAATTCAAAAGTTCAAGACAAAAACAATAAAGTATAATAAATAAAGTCCAGTTGTTTTTGTCTTGAACTTTTATGAATTTGTCATTATAGCCTGTTTACCTATTACATGATACACCAGCATGCCATACTCCAACTACTCTGCTCCCATCAAGTGGCTCAAAGTGGTACTGCTCAATTTCTTTTGTTTGTTTTCAGTCAGAATGAATGAAAACAGTCATATCTCTCTTAAACAATGGTTTATAAATATGGGAAAAAATCTATAAATATGTCGCTTCGGCCTATAAGTTGCAGGACATGTAAATTATGCAACAAACTGCGACTTATAAGGCAGAAAATACAGTAAACACAAAAATGATGTTACGTCAGTAGCTTTAAGGATCTTGAGCTAACATTTGTTGCAGTTGTATCCAAGAGTCAAACATGTTGCAGGAGGTCTTCGAACGTCCAGGTTTGAAGGAAATGGCTATAAATTATTTATTTATTATTTTTAAACTTTTAAGTCTAAAACTTTGCCATAAAAGGCAACATGCATTCAGTTATGAGATGTTTTATTTTTTTCAAGTTTTTCATACAGCTGTCTTTATTCTGGCAAGTGCAGCTCTTTTTTTAGTTTTCGGTTTGTTAGGCAGCACGGTGGTGCAGTAAGCAGAGCTGCTGCCTCTCAACGAGCGGGTCGCACCGGTTCAAATCACAGCTGGAGCCTTTCTGGGTGCAGTCTGCATGTTCTCTCTGTGCTGTGTGGGTTTTCTCCAGGTGCTCCAGTTTCCTCCCACAGACCAGAAACATGCATGTTAGACTGATTGGTGACTCTAAATTGTCTCTAGGTGTGAGTGAATGGTTGTTTTTCTCTATGTGTCCCTGTGATGGACTGGAGACCTGTCCAGGTGTCCCCCACCTCTCGCACAGTGACTGCTGGACATGGGCACCAGTGACCCCTACGACCCGAAAAAGAAGAAGTGGGTAAAGATGACGTTCATTTTGTTTCGCCGCAGCTGAATGGGTCCGTCTCTACACGTTTGGTCCAACGAGACGTTTTTGTGGTCGTACCTCGTCGCAGCAGTGCATGCGGGCCATGGCCTCTGAAAGGCGGATCATGCTCTCCAGCTGTCGCACCGTGATCCTCCAGGCAGATTTGGAGACGCTGCCGGAGCCGTCGCGCTGACGGAGACGCTTGTACTGCTCCACGATGAACTCCTCGGACTCACAGGAGATCTGCAAACGCACACGAGGACAGAACCTCAACATGGAGGACGCACAGGAAGAGTTCAGGACATGCACGTTCAACACATTCCTACAACTGCTGGTTTGGTAGACCAATTCAAGATGGACGCCACAGCCAACTCCCCCTTAGAAAACAAAAATGGAGCAGACAGTGAAGCCCAGCACACGCGTGACACCTTAAGATCACGTGTGTGGACCATCATATGTTCAAGGTCGGACTAAAACAGCCAGTTTTGTTCTGCACTGAGTGGAAACACCAACTAAAACCACGAGGAGTCCACATCCAGCACAACACACGCCCGTCATAAACTAACTACTACACACGTCTACAACATGGACCTGGACGAGCAAAGACCTTGTCTTAACTTTGACCTTGATTTGTGACCTTGGAGCCGTGTGGTCTGCCTCTCAGCAGACGTGTAAAGACATTAAAGAAGGAGTCCACACCTTGGGCTTGAACTGCCTGGCGAACAGCAGGTATCTGCGGATCTCGTCCAGAGAGTACAGTCTGTCCACAGACTCCTCCACCCGGGAGTGCAGGTCCACGATTCGCCTGGCGATGGCGTAATCCGTCACCTGCAACGTGCACAACACTCCAGGTTTGTGGTTGTCACATGAGGACACAGGGAGCACACAGAGTCAAGAACATGGCAGCGGTACCTCGTTACATTCATCCACCAGGATGAAGAAGAGGTCGAAGCGGCTCATGATGGGCGCCGACAGGTTGACGTTCTGCTTCAGGCTCTTGCTGCGGTCGTAGCGCCCGCTGACGGGGTTGGCAGCGGCCAGGATGGAGGTGCGGGCGTTCAGCGTCGCCTGAACACACACAAACAGTCAAGAAACTACTGGTTCCTCTGTAAGGAGGTGGTTCCAGTGTGTGAGCGGTACCTTGACTCCAGCCTTGGTGATGCTGATGGTCTGCTGCTCCATGGCTTCGTGAATGGCCACCTGGTCCTTCAGGTCCATCTTATCAAACTCATCGATGCAGCACACTCCCTGAGAGGGAAGAAGAGGTTCAGGAAGAGACTCGAGCAAGACAAGAGTCGACGGCTTCAGCTCCTCATCCTCACGTTGTCTGCGAGCATCAGAGCTCCAGCCTCGATGACAAACTCGTGCGACTCCTCGTCTCTGACCACGGCCGCTGTCAGACCTGCGGCGGTGCTGGCCTTCCCACTGGTGTACACGGCTCGGGGACTGAACTCCTCGACATGTCTGAGAACAAAGAGAAGGTTTTATTATGTTTACAGCACAATGGACAAACTACTCACACAGGATCTCCATTTATAACTGAGTCCTAGACTTCTTAACAAACAGACCACAGTCAGTGAGGATCCACAACTTCTCCTCCTCCACCATAACACTCAGCACTGGCTCTCCTCAAGGATGTGTGCTGAGCCCTCTCCTGTTCACTCATATGATTGTGCAGCCACACATCCAGGCTGTCAGTGTAAAGTTTGCAGATGATACAGCGGTGGTGGGATGCATCACAAACAATGATGAGTCCAGCTACAGGCAGGAGGTGGAACATCTGGAGAGCTGGTGCAGGAGGAACAACCTTCACATCAATGTGAAGAAGATGAAGGAGACGATTGTGGACTTCAGATGAAACAACCCCACCCCCGAACATAGAAGGATCTGCAGTGGAAGTGGTCTCCAACTACAAGTACTTGGGTGTACACATGAATGATAACCTCAGCTGGAGCAACAACACCACCAGCCTGATCAAGAAAGGTCATCAGAGACTCTACTTCCTCAGACGACTGAGACGAGCTGGTCTGAGCAGCCCAGTCCTCACCTCCTTCTACAGGTGTGCAGTGGAGAGCATCCTGTGCTCCAGCATCAACGTGTGGCATGGAGGCTGCACAGCTGCAGAAAGAAAAGCTCTACAGAGAGTGGTGAAGGCTGCACAGAAGATGTTGGAGTCAGTCTCCCCACCATCACAGACATTTACACCTCCAGATGCAGGAAGAGAGCCAGCTGCATCATGAAGGACCACACTCACCCAGCACACACTTTTTGCACCGCTCCCGTCAGGAAGGAGGTTGAGGAGCATGGACCTTACCAAGCTCCGCCCACAGGGCCGCGTTTCATTGGCCAATGCCCATTTCACGTCACAGCGCAGCTACCAGGGGCGTGACCGTCTCACAAACAGAAGCTACAGTAGTATTAAACACATGCTAATTTACCCTGATGTAGGGATGCGCGATATACTGTATATGATATACGGTAGAAACGATAGAAATTTAGCCTACGATAGAGATCTGCCTTCTACCGGCTAACCGCAGAAAATCAGAGTTGTCCGATTTAATCTATACTTTATTTTGTGTTGAAAACTGTGCGTAAGTGGTGTTAAAGTCTTTTCTTCGAGTGCTAAGTAGTGAAGCTAAGCTAACTTCGTCCGACTTGCCGTAGTTTGCCATATTCGGACGCATGCGCAAAACGCGGTGTTCCGTCGAAAGTTTTTTTTTTTTGGAAAGTTAAAGACTGAAGACCCACTTGTTCAAAAAAGCTTTCAGTGTGTAACTTTTATTACTTTGGTATTTTAGTATGTAGCATTTTTAATTCCATTGCCTCCTTTTATTGCTGTCGTTTTTTATTCTATTTTCACTGATTTATTGTACCGGTTTTTATATTTTCTGTCCTGTTAAGCACCTTGGTCAATGCAAGGCATTGTAGGAAGGTGCTATACAAATAAAGTTTATTAAGTTTATTATTATTATTATTATTATTAATAAAGTAAGCGCTGGTCAGCTTTAGAGAAAGCTGCCCTCTGATCTGTGAACAGAACACTGTGTTGTGTGATTTTACTGCGAGACCCTCTGGTCAAAGCCACAGAGGAAACTGGTTGCCTTGTCAGCTCTCCTTAAAGCTGAAGGAGACGCCCTCTAGAGGGTTGGAGGGTGAAGTGTTTTCAGTGTAAAATGCTGCTCTGTTGCTGTTCATTTATTAAGTGACGATATTGGAAACTGTTGAGAGTTAACAACATATTTTTAGTTTAAAACTTATGGCTAAAACTACACAAGATATATTTTGCACTGTTTTGCACTACAAGAAAGAAGCCTAATGCTTGAGTTATTAATTATTTAAAAACTCTCTGGACCTAGTAGTGAAATTTTCTTAATGGAGGTTATTTTGTGGGATAGCAGTTTTCAAAATAACTTATGGCAAATTAGCCTGGTTAAAACCACACCCTGTCCTTCACTTCGCTTCAGACTAGGGTCTGGGACCTCTCCATTTTAAAACGATTCTTGCTGGAGGCGTGGCCTCTGCTGAGGAACAAAACCATTGGATATTTTGAACAGGGAAAGCATTCTGCTCCCTCCCCTCAGAGCCATGTATGGCTGCTCCCCGTGCTCTGGTGAACTTGACAACTGCTCCGCCTCCTGCAGCTTTTCTCTTGCTGCCGGCTGCCGCGCTGGAAATTCTGTGTTTATATGTTAATAAAACGTTTTAATAAAATACAATAAAACCATGGATCGCTGGTCCAGCTCACCAGAAGACCAGAAAATCTGATGGGACTCGGGCAGCAACGTAAAACCCGAGTTTAATTCTCGTGACAACCTCAGCCATTTCCTTGTTCATTTCAGCGGAGGGAGAGAAGGAGGAGGGAGCGAGCGATCACTTGACTTTTGGCCCAAAAAACAAAAGAAAACTCCAGATAAGGGATTAAGAAGGGGAAATTAATAAATTTGTGTCACATATAAAACAGTTCTGCATCGCTTTGAATGAGAACATGCCGCTGCTCGCTGACTGCGCGCTGGCAGAGCCCTTTTATAGGGCTCTGCGCGCTGGGACAGGTGGGGGCGTGGGTTAGGGTCCAAAACTCTGTCCCTTCTGTTCTCTGATTGGTCCGGTCAAAAATCTACCGGAGAAATGGTTGTTAATGGGAGAAGTCCCAGACTGTGCAGTGAAGGGAAATGAGAATTGAGCGGAGCTGTGCAGGAAGGCGAGGGCCAGGCTAATGGCAAATGGACACCCTATGCTTTTTTTTTTCATTCCTATTGCAAGTTTTATACCAAAAACATATCGTGATATATATCGTTATCGCCACCCTTCACAATACATATCGTGATATGATTTTTAGGCCATATCGTACATTCCTACCCTGATGCATGCTCAATAATCCAGGTAGAACAATCTAAAAAAGCTAAGCTTTTTTTAGACATGCTTTAGACTTGTGCGTGACCGCATTTACCGATACAACTTCTACACCTTGAAGCCTGTCTGTTTCACAGTCTTACGTTAGCTGAAGAGATCAATATACAATGTGTACCATATCTAACATACCGTACATTAAATATTTCATTTTACCTGAAAAGGCTTTTTACTAAACTGTAATTGTGTTAGCCACGCTAGCACCAAATACAGTGTATCAGGCCTAGGCACACTCAAACATTTGCCAACAACAGACATCACTGATGACAAAAGTACCGGTAACCCTCACAACCATGAATGCCCGACTTACCCAGCCTTGCAAGAACAATAGGCATCAGTGATCCTGTCCACAGCTGTATTAATGCTGAGGGTGTGAGGAACTGCTGTTTTCCTCATCGACCGATAGCATTAGCTGTGACGCGCACAATGTTGGAGGCATCGCGTGGCTCAAACAACTTGATGTAATCCGAAAAAAATAACATGAACTTGTTGGTTCCCCTGTCCATTGTCGTGGCTGATATTTTGTTGAAATCCGGCAGAAATGATACACTAATCGATTCAGAAATACCCTGCAGAGAGTCAGTCGACGCCATGTTTCCATTGAAACTAAGCTCCGCGAGGCTTTGTTTGTGAGACATGCAGCCATGTGGGAGTTTAGGGGGCGTTTCTGGGTGGAGCTTGGTAAGTGTAGAACCACTAGACTGAGGAAAAGCTTCTGCCCTGAGGCTGTTAGACTCATGAATATGAATCAGAAAATGACGTGACACGTTTCAGCTGATTTCTTACCTTTAAGCTGTTGTATTCACACCATCTGCTCACAACAGACTCATGTTCAGGCTGCCGTTTAATACATCTCATTACTGTATATTATATTTTCATTGTTTAGTGTATATTATCTTAGATCCTTATTTACAGTTTCTTTTTATACTTTTTTTAAATGTAACTGGGACCCTAAGTGCACAGTTTCGTTCCACCTCATGTGCCACATGTGATGTGAACGACACTAAAAACCTTGACTGTCAGTGACTTACTTCTCTTGGCTGTGCTCGGGTCTCCAAC
>JBBPBX010097747.1:0-12806 GCA_038048925.1 Garcialebias charrua
CATCCATGAACTGTTTGAAGAATCCTCAGCAGTCCAGAAATCAATACTGACAAGTTCAAGAGGTTCAGAGGTCCTTATGTTTTTCAAAGGAGCTCTGGCTTCTGGCTCTGGCGACTTGCTGACAACACATCGTCTGCAGTGTTGTACATACTCAGTAACATCACGCACTAGGCCAATCCAATAAAATCTCTGTCTCGTCAAGTACAGGGTCCGTTGCTGACCCTGATGACCAGCCTCATCGTGAACACCTTGTAACACCTTCTGGCGCAGTGAGCGTGGGACCACAAAAAGGTAGGACTTTTTCTTTGTGACAGGGTTTTTAGCTACCCGTTGCAGGACTCCATCTCTCAATACAAGCTTTTCCCAGCCTTTCAAAAGCTTGAGGACTTCTGATGACTCCTTGACACGTTCTCTTCTGGAAGGTCTCCACTTTCTCTCTACAAAGAACATCACCCTACTTAGAACTGGGTCATTTCTCTGTTTCTCCTGCAACACTTCAAGTGAGAGCACCTCAGAGTTGACCTGTGGGGTTGTTAGAACAGTCTGTGAGAACTGTGGCAGGAGAAGAGCATGCGGGTACACCACAGGACCACTCTCACTGCATCCCTGGAGCACAGCAGCAACCTCCAATGATGATACTGCTCCTGTCTTAACAACTGCCACACCCTGAGAAATCTGTTGGTCACACTCAGCTACTTCAGGCGGGTTAGCTGACCAGCGAAACACCTCTTGGACTCCATTAGCACCAACTACTGCAGCCTCTGCCAGTAGCTCGTCATAAGGCACTCTCGTCAAACGGTGAGGCATACTAGGCTGTACGAAGGGCTCTCTGCTAAGGGCGTCAGCCACCACATTCTTTGATCCAGGAATGTACTTGATGTTGAACTGGAATGGCGCCAACTTAGCGATCCACCTCTGCTCACACGCGTCCAGCCGAGCCTTGGACAGGATGTAGGTTAGCGGATTATTGTCCGTCCACACGGTGAATTGATGGCCTCTCAACCAATGATGGAACTTGTCACACACTGCCCATTTTAATGCGAAGAATTCTAGTCGGTGTGCAGGATATTTGGATTGGGCATAACTCAGCGATTTACTTGCAAAAGCAATCGGTCTGGCCGTTGAACCACCTGCAGGCACTTGTGACAGGACTGCACCAAGTCCGTCGGTAGAGGCATCCACAGACAGGAGAAAGGGCTCACTGAAGTTTGGGTGGGCCAGCACCACACAATCTAGCAAAGCCCACTTCAGTTGATGGAAAGCCTGCTGACAATCTGCAGTCCAATCTTCAGCACGGAGCTGTTTGCGGATTTGGCGGCGTTTTCTCCCACCTCCACGCGGACCTTTAGAGCATGAGATTAGCCGAAACAATGGTTTGGCTATGGCAGAACACCCTTCAATAAACTGCTGGTAGTAGACTACCATGCCAAGAAAGGAACGGATCTTCTTCTGGGAGGGAATATTTGTGCCAATTTCCATAAGGTCAGACTCTGTGATGGTGGTGATAGCAGTCACTTTATCAGGGTCAGACTGGATCCCATCTATGCTGATGATATGACCAAGAAACTTCACTGACCTCCTCAGAAAGTGACATTTCTTTGGGGCGAGCTTTAGGTTATGGCTCTGGAGTCTCTGGAAGACCATGTGCAGACGCTCCAGCGCTAGGTCTTCTGTTGGAGCAAACACCAGGACATCATCCAGATAGCACAACAAGCTCATGAAGTTCTGGTCACCGAAGATGTTTAGCATCATTCTCATGAATGTGGCGGGACTATTACAGAGTCCTTGAGGCATTCGATTATACTCATACAATCCAAAAGGCGATGAAAAGGCAGTGTACTTTCGGTCAGCTTCATGCACTTCCACATTGTAATAGCCAGAGGTCAAATCCATGGTTGAGAAAAAGGCATTGCCCCCCAGAGCTGCTAGAGCATCAGCTGGATGAGGGAGTGGGTGAGCATCCTTGACAGTGCGTGCATTGATCCATCGGAAATCATTACAGATACGTAGGTCACCCGACTTCTTCCACACGATCACTAATGGAGATGCAAATTCACTGCTAGACTTTCGTATGATGTCACGCTCTTCCATCTCATCTAATGCCTCTCTCAATTTTTCATACTGGGTTGGTGGTATGCGCCTACATGGCAATCGAAATGGTTTCTCATCCATGACTCTGATGCGATGTAGGAAACCAGTGGCTTTACCACAATCCATCTTGTCCCTTGAAAAGATTGATTGGTATTGAACAATGAGCTCAGCCAGCTTAGCCTTATATTCAGGGGCAACGTCACATGACTCAATGTCCACATCCGACAGCCCCAGTCCTCTTAGCCTTGCCTGAGGGGTGTCAACTGTGCTCGGTGCCACAAGGTGAGGATGATCTGGTAAAGTCGAGTCCTCTGAGACGAGGCTGTGTTTTGTACTGTTGTCCAACGGTACTTGAACTTGTTGTTGGATGTCGAGTTGGGAACCAGCAAACATCTCCACTGAATCACAAGTACTCACATCCGCCAACTTAGTATTACGTCTCAAAGTAACCAGCTTGTCTGATGGATTAATGACCTTTAATGGGAGCCACCCATCTGCTCTCAGGATTGACACCGACCTCCCCACCAAGACTGTTCTCGGTTTAGATCTGGCGGTTGTTGGCTCCACGACAACAGTACATCCAGCCAACAGATTATTCACCTGTGGCAACTTGCCCCAAATCAGATGCTCTGTCATGGGTTCAAGAGTAACAGCTCGCTTGATTTTGATAGTTCCAACTGCATAATGGGCGTCTGAATCGGCAGCTTCCACCCTTGCCAACAAATGTAGCAGTTTCTGCTCTGCATCACTACTGTCACAGAGTGCTGTGGGGCCTTGGTCCTGGATGTCTTGCTTCAGCTTAAACCTGTTAATAATGTATTTCAACAGGTTACTGCCAACAATCAGTTCTTCATTCTGGTTCTCAACGATCAATGTTGGGACAATCACTTTGTAATCATAAAGATCCATCTCCAGATCGCACATGCCAGAAGGTAATGTCCTGGACCCCCCACATCCAATCAACACAGTGGCTGTCGGCTCAAGGGCGGGGCTTCTTAAAACATCCTGCTGTAACAGCTGAGGTATTACTTTAGAGCTCAGTGTGCACGCCATCGACCCGCTATCCAGCAAAGCTCTGACCGTAACCACTCCTCCCAGTGTCACATTTTCATAAAACAAGTTGTCATGTTGTTTGAGTCTCTGAATGTTTTGGATTATTGGTGTATATCCCATTTTTCTCACTTCACATGCACTTTGACATATAGACTCCATGTCATTTTCAACATTTGCAACAGGGGGATCACTTTTAGGCCCAACACTTGTCCCCACCACATGCAGGCCAGTCAGTTTTCCTGAAGCTGCACCACCTGCTTATCGCTCCCAGGCTTCCTCACCACAGTCCTTGGACACTCTGCTCGGATGTGGTCAGGTGCAAAACAGCTGAAGCACAGATGGTTGGACCTGCAGTGGTACTGAGTAGTGTGTCCACCATCGTTGCACACAGCACAAGGTAAGGCAGGCTTTACTTTCGTCGGCTGGTCCCTCTGGGTGTGTACATTGAACCTTCTTTGAAAATTGTGCTGTTGTGGCTGCTGCTCCAGCACACGTTCAAGTAGAGCGATGACCCGGTCCAGGCGGTCTGGCGAGCTCTCAGCTGTCTTCCCAATAGCAGCAGCTGGAGGTAGTACTTCAGTACGGAGTGTCGCACTCTGCACAGACGAGGTGACTTCCTGGTGCTGGGAAGACAGGATGCTTGACATTTTGTGTTTGGTTAGTCGCTTGCGATTTCTGCAATTCTCAACAAGCTTCTCGTGAATTTCAGCCACTGTCCAATCTTTCAGCTGCTTACATTTGAATATGAGTGACAGTTCAGGATCAGGGCAGTTCTGGATAAACATGGCAGCTAGATCACCAGACAGAGAGTCAAAAGCCTTATTTTGTCTCTTTAAAGAGTCCTCTGTCATGTCCAAAGCTTTGTTAAGTCTCAGCCAATAGTCAAAGGGATGTTCGTCAGGGTGGGGCACCGTAGCATAAAAGTCTGCTAAGGGCAAGCTAGAGGACATAGTATCACTGAAGTGCTGCTTCAGTATCTCAAAAATGGGCTCAGGTCCTGTAGTCAGATTTAAAACTGGCTTACTGCGTATGCCAACTTTAACTACTTCATGTGCCCTCCCCACCAGCTTAGAGATCACCTCATCAGCCTGTTCAGCCACAGGGATGGCTTTCTTTTTCATGTAAGATAACATCATAACCTCCCACTCTTGCACTGAACATGAATCATGATCCCCTTTAAAACTCACAGGTTCTTTCACATCAGGGCGAACAATGACATTTAACATGGTAGACTCGTTAGCTGTAGCTCCAACCACCCCTGGACCCACTGTATTACTCAAACGGGTCTCAATGCAAGCTGCAATACTTTCACCTATTGAAACTCCAATTCGTGAAGCTATGTCACTCAAAAGTCTACCATCAACTTCACACTGTGGAGCATTAACAGTGTCATTAACTCTTTCACCCACATAAACAAAATTTGATTTTGGTGTGGATGCTTCTGGGGTATTCAAATACAAACCCCTACCTCTGGCAACTGCAGGCATAGGAGTAAACATTTCAAACCCCCTCCCCCTACCAAAATAATTATTGCTTGCCATAACTCAGCCCTTAATGATCAAAAGCAACAAAAAACAAAAAAAATATATATATATAATAATAATTTTCAGTTATTATTATTAATTATTATTATTATTAATTATTATTAATTTGATCACTTACAAATTAAACACGAGCAAAAGTGCACCTTCAACAAATCAACAAGAAAAACCTGAATGAAAAAGCTGTAAAAACATTAAAACTTATTTTGTCTCAAAGTGCCCCTCCTCCTTCAGAGAGCGCAGCGCAGAGAGAGAGAGAGAGAGAGAGAGAGAGAGAGAGAGAGAGAGAGAGAGAGAAAGAAAGAAAGAAGAAAAAAAAGACCTCCTGTATCATAGTGCAGCCACAGCGCTCAATCAACACAAAACGGTTAAAATGAATTAAAAAAAATAGCTCCACACTTTCAGACTGGCCACTGCACTACCAGACTGAGCAGCGAAGAATCCACACGGGGCTGCGGTACCGGCCGGGTCTGATGAACGGGACAGATGCGCGCGCAGCCACCAACTGCCGCGGCTCCAGGGTGTAGACGCAGCCCACCAACTGCCGCGGCTCCAGAAAGTAGACGCAGCCACTCGCGCTGGAGAAGTTTGAAGAACGGGTCACAGGCACCAATGTAACCTCATCAAATGGTGAATTCGTTCAGAATAAATCAGGTCTGCGTTGTGTTATTAAGGACCAGGAGACAGGATGAGGTGAAACGTTGTTTATCTGTACAGAACAGAATATGGACTGATCATAAATCAGGTTCATCACAGCGGGTACAGCACCTCATGCCCATCTTGTATTAACTGGCCAACTGCCGTATTTACAACATTAATATTAAACAGAAATACAAATAAATAAAATAATGTGTACCTGTACAGAACAGAATATGGACTGATCATAAATCAGGTTCATCACAGCGGGTACAGCACCTTATGAGGAAAATCATTTCATGTCAGCATCAAGCTAACATAATATTTTACTGGAGCGTTTAACTCAGTGGACCTACCTCATGCCCATCTCGTATGAATTGGCAATGAGATGTCTGTGTTCACAATATTTATAACCGCCAATCAGCCAGAGGGGGCGCTGTTTCACCCATTACACATGAACCTAAACTTGGAAGTAATGACAAGTGGAATTATATTCAATATTAACTATGTTACATATATATAAGCCACACAGGGGATGGAGGTTCCTCCCATGGCATATTAGCCACCTGTGGTCAGGCCAAGCACTTTGTAAATACCCGGAGGGGAGAAGGGATGAGCCTCGGCGCCCTGTCAACCCTAATCTCGGAGGACACCTAATCTCTGCAATTCCCCCACAGAGCATTCTCCATCACTCCCTGATGGATAGGAATAGTACCCTATTTTCTGGACTATAGGTTGCACCTTTATATAAGTCGCTTTGTCCAATTATTGTCAATAAATTGGAAAAATCCATAAACAGGTTGCACCTATACATAAGTCGCATCTATTATGCGTCACCGCTATGCGGCGCGTCAGCACGTCATTTGCCCTGCTGAAAATGACGACCACAGAAGCATGCACGGAAGGACTTTTCACAAGATTAACACTTGTTAATTATAGCAAACATGTGTCTTAGCTTAACCGTTCCTTAATAAATCCACGTAATGGTCAAATCTGCTGGATTTAAATTTTTTCGCTTTGAAAAAGTACGAAGAAAAACAACGAAGATAACCGCAACACATTTACATCTATAAAACATCGATTTTTATCTCAAATAATTCCAACAGCTAACAGTTTGTAAATGTACATCTAGTGATTACTTTCTGTAAGTTTGATAAAAATCTGTCCTCTGGTTCTTGACTTATCTTGCTAACAAACACAGCAAAAAGTAGTTACCTCCAGAGCAGGAGGCCGGGCAGCGACAGATTCAGTCCGAGCAGAGGAGGCTTTTTTTGGAGACATGAGCTGGAAACGGTCGGTGGACTCTCTGGAAGTGTCCCCTAGCGGACAAAAGTGGTACTGCACCATTTTTTGCTTAAATGAAAAACGGTCATATATGAGCCAAAAATTGGTCTACAAATATGGGAAAACATCCATAAACAGTTCGCTTATCAGTCTTGTCACTCGGTGCAACATATCACTATGGGAAATTGTGCCCGCGCAGTTTTACCTGAAGGAATACAATCACGCCTTTACGGCAGGGGCGTCAGTGTTACGCCAGAGGCCACGCCCTCTGGGTACTTAAGCCGCTGACGCCCATCCATCAATCTCTTATTGCCCTTCACCTCGCTTAAACCTGAACTCTCTCTCTTCGCGGGACTTCTCTGTTGCTTCATCGCTCGACCAGAGGTGAGCTTGCTCCCTACATAGAGCGCACAGAGAATTATTCCTGCGTACTACTGGGCTAGCGAAAGCTAGTCCGGCACATTTTCCCTTAACCTCTAAGTTTTTTCTTCTCCTCTTTCCGCAGACTGCTTCGCTCGACGGCGCTAACTGCGTCATACCGCTACCTCTGCTAACTCGTAGCAAGCTAGCCAGTGAAAGCGACACGACAGAGGAGACGTCTCAAATCAAAAGAAAAAGGATCTTGGAAGGACTCGCTCATCTTATCTCGGACATGCCTCCGGAGAAAGGAAAGTGAAAAACAAGACTTCCAAAAAAGACCAGCAGAGCGGCGAGTCCGACCTCGCGTGCCTGCCCCAGCGGATGCGGTTTTTCCCTCTCAGCGACGGACACCCATGAGGTCTGTCCCATCTGCTTGGGTATATTGCACGCGAACATGACGCTGGATGCACCTGAGTTTTGCCCACACTGCAACCAGATGCTGGAGGCGATGAGGAAGCACCGGGCGGACTTCATCACCAAGGCTATGGGAGCTGCAGCGGGGCCGGCAGACCCGGACACCACTGAGCCTCTGACTCCCACGCCGGAGCTCGAGAGCATGGCTTTGGATGACCGCACCCGAGTTGAATGGGGCGACAGCCCAGATGTGCTGGCCCCCATGGTGGACTTAGCTGTCGACTTTGACACTCGAGGCATGATGAATGAAGACGAGATCTAAATTTCAGCCTCAGGTGAATTTTCTGCGGACGAGGCCGACGTCGGGTACGGGGAACAGGGAGAAGACCTATGCTCCCGGAGACTGACTTATCCATCCCTGCTCTGTTCGACCTGTGTCACAGAGCAACGGACATACTGCAGATCCCATGGCCGGAGCCTCCACCTCGTCAACAAGTCATGAGGTTGGCAGGAAATTATTTTTATTCAAAGCAGCAGGCCGCCACAAGGCAAAGGATGCCCGTCTTCCCGGACTTCCTCACAGAGCTGACTCGCACCTGGTCTCAGCCCAGGGCGCCCATGCTGTTGCCGCTCTCACAGTTTCTCGACGTGGATGGGATGGATGAGGTGGGAATAGCCAACGTGCCTCAAATTGAGGACACGTTGGCGTCTCATCTGGCTCCCAAGTCATCCGGGACAAAACCAACTCTCCCTAGCAAAGCCTGTCGAGCTTCGGCCTCTCTGCTCAAGAAGTGCTACAGGGTTCAGGGCCTCGCGGCGCGCGCAATGAACGCATCCGCAATGATGCAAGCTTACCTGGCTGAAAAACTACAAGAGCTCCAGGTAATGACAGATAAGTAAGTTACCGCCGAGCTGCTGGATGAACCAGGTCCGTTTCATAACTTTACACGATCACCCGTCCACGCGGTACGGGAAATGATCTTTTCACGTCCAGACTTTGTTTGTAGCACGGTACAAAAAGCTGGTGATTCTGTTTTAGACACACATCATGTTCTTTCTGCTGTGAGTGACATAAAGTCAAATATGTCGTTACACATAAGCATGAATAAATTTAAAAAAACAGACTCTGTTTTCTTGACACAAAAAAAAAAACAACAACAGTAACATCGGCAGAACAGTCCCCTCTGTTCTTCCAGCCGACATAAAGGGCGGAGGGCATTTTCCCCACCTCCCTCATGGCTCACAGGGTGTTAGCCTAATTGATAAACCCCAGCAGGGCGCCTCTGCTCTGTCTGCAACAGACAAGCACAGAGGCGCCTGCGAACAGGCCCGTGCCTCCTCACAGAGGCAGGTGAGCTGTGTCACGTGTTCCACCCCCCGCTCCATTCTAAACCACGGAGCCGGGAATACACAAATCAACCAAACCCGTGGCACGTCCGCGCTCCAGGGTGCACGCCGACAGAATCTGACAACCCACCTTCCTGGCCACTCATTCATCAAACGCCAGTAAGGGATGGGGGGGCCGCGACAGAAGCCCGTAGGCCAACACCAATGTCACACATTCATTCTAATGCTGAAGTTGTCCCATTGTTTTCAATGGGCGTGGCGTCATGCTCAAACAGGGATTCTGCAGCGTGTGACCGTGCTCACTGTGCTAAACCAAACAGGGAACGGGCTGAAGTCAGGAGATCTGCTCATTTACAAAACGTGCATCCCCCCCGATTCATGACCCCCAACAAAAGGTGGAAAAGTAGACACTTTGTTTAGCCTTTATCTAATAATGACAGCAGATTGTCTCTGCTTTCAAACATTCTTGGTCAGAATAGTATAGAGGTACGTCTGTGGGAAGGTCCTCTTCCTAACCTGGTTGACCTTCAAAGGACCACTGAAATCAGGGTCTCTGAGGAAGAACTGTTTCCACCACCTGCTCCTCTCCAGGGACCGTCGACGTCACCAGAAGGAACAGTTTCGCCAATTAGGCTGAGAACTGCGGCTAACTTTAGCTTGATGGCAGAGAAGAACAGACTGATGGCCTCAGGCCTGCCAGAGAATGTGGTAAAAACCATTCAAAATGCACGTGCTATGTCAACACAGTCTCTCTATGCACGGAAATGGCATATTTTTGAAGCTTGGTGCACAGAAAGAAATATTATTTCTTATTCATGTGACCTGGCTCAGCTCCTCACCTTTCTTCAGGACTTGCTGGAGAAAGGTTGCTCTTTCTCAACGATTAAGGTGTTCCTATCTGCAATTTCAGCTTGTCACAAAGGCTGGGGAAGCAGGACACCTGGCGCGCATCCGCTCATAATAAGATTTATGAAGGACGTGCTAAGGAGGAGGCCCCCCAGCAGGATTTTGACCCCTGGATGGGATCTTAGCATGGTCTTGCGGGCTCTCTAGGATCCCCCATTCGAACCACTGAGTGACATTAAGATAGACTTATTATCTTACAAGACCGTTCTTCTCTTGGCTCTTTGTTCGGCAAAACGTGTGGGTGACCTCTGCGCTTTGTCCGTACATCCAATGTGCACCAGGTTCGCCCCTGACGGGTCAAAGGTCACACTAAGGCCTAATCCTGCATATATTCCCAAAGTTTTGACTTTAAACCCCAGAAGTTTGGACTTTGAACTCTCTTCTTTTCCACCTGCTCCTATCCTCACTCAGGAACAGGAAAGGCTGAAGGCTCTCTGCTCCGTGAGAGCTTTAAGCACTTACATGCAGAGAACAGCCGAA
Source organism: Garcialebias charrua (assembly GCA_038048925.1). Taxonomy (NCBI): domain Eukaryota; kingdom Metazoa; phylum Chordata; class Actinopteri; order Cyprinodontiformes; family Rivulidae; genus Garcialebias; species Garcialebias charrua. The sequence goes on from JBBPBX010097747.1 coordinate 10,113, forward strand.
TAGAGAAAAACAAATCAACTGTTTGTGTGCTTTGTTGCACCAAGTACGGGTAAGGCCCTATCAAAACAGCGCCTCTCACACTGGGTGACTGAGGTCATTAAAAGGGCGTACAGTAGCAAAGGTCGACAAGTACCCTCTGGAGTGCGTGCCCACTCTACTCGGGGCTTGGCCACCTCATGGTCACTGTTCAAGGGTGTACCAGTTGCAGACATCTGTGTTGCTGCGAACTGGAGTTCAATGAACACGTTTGCAAAGCATTGCATTTTGGATGTTACTGCGTGTGATGTCACTCAGGCTGTCCTAACACACAGTAGAAAGCGACCTAGAGATGCCTATTAAAGGCGGACGTTCACACTAGGATGCATTTTACTGAGCATTTCAAGGGCGTGAATGAATTGCGTTCCCATAGTGATATGTTGTACCGAGTGACAAGACTGATAAGGGAACTGAAAGTTATGCACCAAAACTCATGTTCCCTGAAGGAAAGGAACGAGGTGCAACTTACCAGGCCCTTTCAATGCTGAAAGCTCGGTGAAGTGCATTCTGGAGATCGATGGATGGGCGTCAGCGGCTTAAGTACCCAGAGGGTGTGGCCTCTGGCGCAACGCTGACGCCCTTACCGTAAAGGCGTGATTGTATTCTTTCAGGTAAAACTGTGCGGGCGTAATTTCCCATATGATATGTTGCACCTCATTCCCTTCCTTCAGGGAACATGAGTTATGGTGCATAACTTTCAGGTCTCACCTCTCTATAGGTCGCAGGGCATGCAAATTAGGCAAAAAACTGCAACCTATAGTCCAGAAAATACGGTACCTGAAAGTATACCATAATAGTATTACTTTTGAGAATGCCAGCAAATAGTCTGGGCACAAAGACCACTAAAAGAGCTGTAGATTTAGAGTGAAACAAGTCAAGATTCTTTATGATCACTTAGAAAATCTGAAGTTGTGGTTAAACTCTGAAAGCTATGAATGTGCTTATTATTGAACTATGGCTGCATATATATTATATGCAACTTTACAAATTTATGATTTGAGCACTTTGTTACTGACACCATCAAAAAGTATTTATGCATAATATACATCACAACTTGCGTGTTCTGCTTATTTGTTGAAAGACATTTGACGACTTTGGACATGTCACTAAACAAGATTACCTGTTTTCTCTTATGTGTAACATTTGTAGTAATATCCAGAGAGTATGGACTGAAATGAGTACACTCCAAGACTTGGAAAAGTCAACAGTGCTTTATTTACAGTGAACACAAGGTAATCTATTAACAAGGGAGTACCGGTATCTGGATCTCTGAAGGATAAGGAGAGAGGTCATGTTGGTGGTTCTTCAGGAGATGGTGAATAATATACAGTATGTTTCTCTGCTCACAGAAGATGCTATTGATCGCTGTACGGGATGAGGTTCCAAAAGGTTCCAGTCAGAGCAAAGAAAGTGCAGGCGGTGAGTCCAGGTTATGGTTGGCAGGTGGTAAGAAGGTGGAAGAGACAGCTGAGGAGGTTGACCAGAATCTCAGGGTTTCCACATGGAGTCCAGGAACAGGAGAGTCACAGAAGTCGAGGCTGTTCCATGGAGAAAGCACAAGTTAAGTCTATATTTAATTCTACAAATACACGGCTAGAAGCATGAATACCAATTGACAAGAAATGCTCCAGCAGTGAGTAGAGCAATTCTGCAGCCTTTATGCTCCTGGTGTTCATCAGGGGAATGAACTGCAGGTGTGCATGATTGGTGCCATCTTGGAAACTCAAGAAGCTGCAGAAAATACTGGACACCCACATTGTGTTTGCCCACATGCATCTCATTGTCAGCGCTTAGTGAGCAGTCAATTTCAAATATAATATGGACACAAGCTTTCTATGTGAGACAACGTAGAAGTTGCAGATTTGTTTTACAACTGACACAGTGTGCTTGAAAAAGGTTTTAGATAATAATGGTTACGGTGGTGTCTTTTATTTTTCATTATTGAAAAGAAGCAGATGCGCATACTGCAGATTCATTTGACCAAGAGATGATGGCTTTTATTATATAAAAATGTCAGATATTATTATTACTATTATTATTATTTAGCAGAATAGGGATTAAATGCTTCAGTGCGACTTTTGGTTAAAAATGCAAACATGTCAGATATAATAAATTGTTCTGATTTAAATCTTTGCACGATCATTAATGCAAATAGACCACAAGGACAAAGGATTAGTATGGTAGTTCAGTTAGGTGCTAGTATTAAACATCCAAATGCATTAATTTGATTTGAGTGTTCAATGTGATTTCCAGAGCAGACACAAAGAGTGAAGAGCTCTGTTTTTTCCTGCTTCTTTATACTAGAATAAGCACTTTTTGGTGAAAGTGTGCTGAGACTCCACCCTAATCCAACTTCTCACACCCAAATGTTAGTAATAGTGCAGCTGCACTTCAAACAGCACTTGAGGGGTGAATGGGGGAGGGTAGTGAAAAAAAACCTTGATTTGCATTTTTCAAGCACTGCTCCTGCAGGTGGAGTGCTAATGAACAATTCCATGATCCATTAATTGGGATCTCTTTTGCACATAGCCGTCATCACAAAGTGCCACTTGAGTTTGCCTGACTCCATCAGAAGGGCTAATGGAGACAATGCTCCTAATCAGTCCAAAGCAAACAGCTCTCCATTGTATGGTCACAAGCAACAAATCAGTATTAATA
>JBBPBX010097748.1:0-12806 GCA_038048925.1 Garcialebias charrua
ATATATATATATATATATATATATATATATATATATATATACAGGTAGTCCCCGACTTACGAGCGAGTTCCGTACCTGCGAGTCGCTCGTAAGACGAAAATTCGTACGTCGGAACATGAAACACGTGTTCTCGTAAGTCCGGATTTTCGGTCGTAAGTCGGAAAATTTAAGCTAGCGCTACTACGAACACTCGTTTTTCATCAAAAACGTTCATACTAGTTCATGAACATGCTCAGAAACGTGTTTCCAAACGGTTAGCTAACACACTTTCATCTAAAAACACAAAAAAGTGCTGTATTTTTTACAAATTTACTGCTCGTTCGCCAGCTCGTAAGTCCGGGACCTCGTATGTAAGGGCGCTCGTAAGTCGGGGACTACCTGTATATATATATATATATAACCTTATATATATATATAACCTTATATATATATATAAGGTTAAGAAGGTGAGCTTGTGATCGGAAGGTCGCCGGTTCAAGCCCCGGTACCGACAACATCAAAGATGTGGGTGGGATAAGTGAAGCGGTCACACTTGTATCCACCCTCATCTGCCCCACTCTGGGCCCTTGAGCAAGGCCCTTAACCCACACCATCTGCTCCCCCGGGAACCCTAGATATCAGCTCTCTGCTCCACACAGAGGGCTGTGGTTGCTCGGTGGTCTGTGGTTGTGTCAGGAAGGGCATCCGGCGTAAAAACAACTGCCAAATCTTCGTGCGACCAGTTCGCTGTGGCGACCCCTAACGCAGGGAATAAAGCCGAAAGAAGAAAAAAAAAAAAAATATATATATATATATATATATATATATATATATATATATATATATATATATATATATATATATATATATATATAAATAAATACATAAATAAATAAAATTGAAATTAACAAATCTAGACCCCGACACACACACCCCCGTCCCCAAATGTGCTGTTGGTGAGTGTTGTTGTAAAGTGTACTTAAAAAGGAAAGAGAAGGAGCAAAGGCTGGCATTATACCAGTTTCCCCTCCACTCCAACTCTAACCCAGGCCCTAATTGTCTAAATGCATAATTCTGAGTGAGCATAGGTACAGGGGGCGAGAGTGATGTCATCCCGCCACCCATAACCATGTGCTCATTCCATTCCCTATATGTGACTTTTATGAGGATGTTTATGAGTGAATGTCTAAAGTGTATAATAAAATTGAGTCCCAGGTGGTTCTGAACAACAGAGATGTAAAACCGTTGCAGTACACCCAAGTCTCAAAATCCCTACATGTATTAATAATAATAATAATAATGAATTCAATTTATAACGCACTTTTCATTAATGAAAATCTCAAAGTGCTATTAAGTTGAGATGAAAAGGGTGGAGGTGCGTGTTGAGGGATAGGGAGAAAATATCTGCAGGAACAATGTTCCCGCAGCGAGTCAGCTCCCCCGCTGACCCTACATACCCCCCCAGTTCGCCAAGGTCCACCCAAGGAGCGAGGCAAAAGAAACACCTCTCCGACCGCCAGGCCATTGAGTCAAGACCATGAGGGACACGGCCCAGAGGGCCGCCAACAGCAGAACCAACAGCCCACACCCACCAGGGCCGCCACGACCCCTACGAACCGCAGTCAGCCCGCCGCCCAAGAAGACACAAAATCCCACATGGACGACAAGGCCAAGAGCGCCCGCCTAACTGCCGACAGAGCCAGGAAGCACCGCAAGCAGGCCCCAACCAGGGCCCGCACGCCAGCCAAGCATAGTCCCAGACCATCATCAAGGTCATCCACTTGGTCCCCACCCAGAAGAAATACTACACCCACCCTTCATACTAACAACTTTCAGAACACATAACACAATAGACACCCAGGCTGGGTTAACCCGCCCCCTTCCTTTGGCCACTAGTCACGTCCCCAGACACCCAACCCCCCAGTACATGAACCCCCAACCCACCAGATCCCAGACCCCCCACCCTCACTACGTAACGGAGCCGATCAAAGAATGCCAAATAGATTGATCCGATGTGTCGGCAGATGCTGTTTCAAGACTAATATGATCTAACAGAAGATTTTTATACTGATTAATGCTAAGATTATTTTTATTTTTCCAATTTACGAGTATGGTTTTCTTTGCGATGCATAAGGCAGTGAAAAGCATATAGGATGTATTTTTTTCTAGTATAACATCTTCAAAGATACCCAATAAGCAAACAGATGGAGAGAGTGGGATATTAAATTTCAAACATTTAGACAAGTCTTCACATACCTGTACCCAGAACCTCTGAACGGGTGGACAGAACCAGAGTGCGTGAATATAATCATCAGGTATATTACTTATGCACTGTGAGCAGTTGTTAGATGGTGTAAAGCCCATCTTAAACATCCGCTGACCTGTATAATGTACTCTATAGAGAACCTTATATTGTATTAATTGTAAATTGGAGATTCTAGTCAATTTAAAAGTATTTGAACATACTTGAGACCAAATTTTTTGTTCAAAGTTGATTGATAAATCTGACTCCCATTTTTCAACAGGTAGTGCTATCGAGTCATCGATTCTAGACAATTTTTTGTATATTTTAGATAATAATTTGGGTGGTTGAAAATTAATAAACTCTAACACACATGTTGGTGTTTCCAACAATGTTTTATTAAGCTTAAATTTCTTTTTTACAATTGACTTAATTTGTTGGTATTGTAGGAAATATTTATTATCAATGTCATATTGTATTATTAATTTATTAAATGGAATAAAGTCTATATCCTCAAATATGTGTTCCAGACATTCAATTCCTTTAGGGGCCAAGATGGTGTAGAGGCAGGGCTCCCGACTTGGGACCCAAAGGACCCAGGTTCGAACCCCGGCCACTACACACTATGAGTGCACACCTATTTCCCCAGCTCCTCGTGCGCTTTCTATTGCTGCCCACTGCACCACCTAGTGGTGGTTGGGTTAAATGCAGAGACGAATTTCGTCTTGTATGGGAAACATACACAGATGACAAAAATGTGACATTATTATTTATTATTCATTCTCCAACCTGGGAAATTTAACATATTATTTTCTTGTTGAATGTCAGGATTGTTCCAGAGAGGTGTATGTCTACATGGGAGTAGTGAAGACTTTGTCATTTTCAGATACTCCCACCATGCTGTCAGAGATGAGCTAATATTGATGCTCTTAAAGCAGACATGTCTTTTTAAATCTGTACTGATAAATGGTAGATCTGAAATCCTAATATTATTACATAAAGTTTGTTCTATATCTATCCAAGTTTCATCTAGTGCATTCGGTTTTAACCACTTTGATATATATTGTAACCTGTTGGCTAAATAGTAGTAATAAAAGTTTGGAAGTTCTAATCCTCCGGTATCTTTAGATTTCTGTAATGTTTTTAAACTAATACGTGGAGTTTTATTTTTCCAAAGGAATTTAGATATAGAAGAGTCCAGGGACTTAAACCATTCAGTTGAAGGTTTATTTGGAATCATTGAGAATAAATAATTTATTCTCGGCAGCACCATCATTTTTACTGAGGCAACTCTTCCCATAAGTGATATGGGTAGAGATCTCCATCTAGTAAGATCGTCTTCAATTTTCTTTAATAGTGGGATATGATTTAATTTTATTAAATCTTCCAATTTAGGAGAGATATTAACACCTAAATATTTAATGTTACCTGATTGTAGTCTTTCATTAAGAGAATTATTAAACACGCAATTTATTGGAAGAACTGTAGACTTTGTCCAGTTTATAGAATAATCAGAAACTTTTGAAAACGAGTTTATTAATTTGATAACATTAGATATTGAGTTTCCTGAGTTCTCAAGAAAAAGCAAAACATCGTCAGCATAAAGACTAATTTTATGTTCTATGTTTCTACCCTTTATGCCTTTAATATCAGCACTTTGCCTTATTGCTGCTGCTAAAGGTTCAATAAAAATAGCAAATAATGCTGGTGAAAGTGGGCAACCTTGCCTGGTGCCCCTCTGTAAACAGAAGCTTGAAGATAATTGATTATTTGTCCTGACGCACGCTGTTGGTGAACTATATAATATTTTTAACCAGTTAATGAAGTAATTCCCAAATCCAAATTTATTTAAGGTAGCAAATAAGAAATTCCAATTTACTCTATCGAATGCTTTTTCAGCATCTAAAGAAAAAATAGCTGTTTCAATATTTTTAAAATACGAATACTCTATTACATTATATAATCTTCGTGTATTTGTGTTTGAGTGTCTTCCTTTTATGAATCCGGTTTGGTCTGGATGTATAATAACAGGAGTTATCTTCTCTAGTCTTTTAGATAAGACTTTACAAATTATTTTAACATCAACATTAATAAGAGAGATTGGACGATAACTGGTAGGTAATACTGGGTCTTTGCCTGGTTTTAATAAGAGACTAATGTTGGCTGAATTCATATGTGTTGGTAGCCTGCCATTTTCTTCTGACTCAAGTAGCACTCTATAAAATATCGGTTCCAGTATATCCCAGAATTTTTTATAGAATTCTACTGGATATCCATCAGGACCTGGAGATTTCTTATTAGGCATGCTTTTAATTGCTTCATGGAGCTCATCTGATGTTAATGGTGAGTCTAGTTTTGATGATTGACTAATATCTAGTTTTGGAAGTGTTACTTTCTCCAAGAATTCATTAATATCCTCATTAGATGGATTTATTTGTGGAGTGTATAGAGTTTTATAGAAATCTTTAAAAACATTGTTTATTTTTCCCTCATCATGAATTATATTTCCATTTTTATCTTTAATACCATATATAGATGTTTTTTCTTTGTTTAATTTGAGTTGATTAGCTAAAAAGTTCCCTGATTTATTACCGTATTCAAAATTATCTAATCTAAGTCTTTGTATCAAGAATTTATTTTTCTTATCAATATATTCATTTAGTTCTAATTTTAATTTGCGTAGCTTTTGCTGTGTTTCCTCTCCTTGTAGACCTTCTAATAGTTTAATGGATTTCTCTAATTCCTCAATACGTTTATTTTCTTTTTTCTTTTTATTTGTTGAATAGGATATTATTTTACCTCTCATGACTGTTTTCCCAGCCTCCCAAAGTGTACATGCTGAAGTTCCTGGCAAGTCATTAAACTCTAGATACGATGCCCATTCTTTTTTAAAATATTGCAAAAATTCTTCTTCTTGTAGCAGTGATGTATTTAATCTCCAATTTATATTTTTTGTTGTTTTTTTTTATAATCTAAATTTACAGTAACTGGTGCATGATCGCTGACAGCAATAGGGTGTATCTTAGTGTCTGAAATGTTTGTCATCAATGAATTGCTTACTATGAAATAATCTAGACGAGAATATGAGTGATGCACATGTGAAAAGAAAGAATATTCTTTGCTATCAGGGTGAAAAGAACGCCATGCATCGCAGAGTCCATAATCATTCATATACTGTTTAACTATATTTATAGATTGCCAACTGCGTTGAGTTCCCGCTGCATTCAGTCTGTCTATTTTGTCATCTAAATGTTAGCATGTTAGCTCTGAGTTCCCGCGGTGAGCTGGTGGTGTCGGTCGACGTGGTGGGATGCGGCGTGGTGGGATGCAGCGTGGTGGGATGCGGCGTGGTGGGATGCGGCGCAGCGGAGGGTTCAGCGGCTGCTGCTCCGGGCCTGAGACATCCACAGAGTTCACCGAGCGTTTCCAGCTCATTTATCCATATGAGGCAAACTCTGATCGGACACACGGTCCTCCAAAGCCAGCTGTCGAGGCCGGAGCTAACCGAAGCTAACCGAAAGCTGGTGGACACACTGCCGAAAACTGGCGGACACTGCCGAAAACTGGCGGACACTGCCGAAAACTGCGTCAATCGGCTTCTAAATAATAATAATAATAATAATACTTTATTTATAAAGCCATTTAAAACAACCACAGCTGCAACAAATTGCTGTACATATGAAATCAAGAACATTTAAACACATAAAATAAGATTTTTCAATTTTTTATTTTTTTATTTTTTAAATATTTTTATCAATAAGATGTGTTCGTAACACCAAATCGCCGTAAGTCGAGACCGCCGTAAGTCGAGGACTACCTGTATTTGCTTTTTTTAATCTTCTTCTCTTCAGCTTTCCGAGGTCCTCCTAGTGCCCCCTGTTCCCGGCCCCCACTTTGAAAAACACTCCCTATATTTTGAGTAACCAGCAAACTGTTTGGTCCACTGTAGGAGTGTACTGCTTTGTGGGGAAAACAGTTTGTTTGGGACTCGACTGATGAAGCCTTTTGGATGGAGGGCAAAACGTCTCTGAACAAAGACAAAAGAAAATATACTGTCCAGATGACCTAACTGAACATTGTTGGATGTTTTACCTGGATTGTTGAGCATGAACTTTGATGGTTTTGAGAAGATGACAAGCACTTTTTACACTTTAAAATAATTTGGTAGTCAAATACAAGTGAGAAAAAATAAACAGATTAATAAGATTTCATATGTCACAATTATGTTGAACCATGTGCAGATTTTTAGAGAAGCTCTCTGATCTCGAATCAACACATAAAACACAAATTGTTTATTTATTGTCCCCTGTTATACAGAGTAAAAAGGGGGAATAGAAAATACCTTCTGAATGGCTGGTTCATCTTGTGCGCATGATAACTTGAAAAAATTGAAATACTGACTTCCATTTTGGTGTGTGGCTACATTTTGGTGTAAGAAATGTTCCTGTCAAAAGTTGGGTTACCAAGTTCAAAATCCAAGATGGCCACCACATTTATAAATAAGTGAACCACTTACCTTAATCATTTGAGGAAACTATGCTTTCTTTTTTTTCTTTTTTTGCTATTGACAAAATATTGCTCTATGGTGGTCAAGGCCCCCCATTGGCCACCCTCTGGTTCCTCCACTGCACCTGCTGGTGGATAAAATAGCTCCCTCTGCTCACCAGGATCTGCCACTCTGCTCTACCTTGGACAAACAAATAAAAACAAACCCTCCCTCTGTTTTTCTCCTCAGTGTAACTACCCAATTGAGCATCTATCTCCAAAAACATTCATATTTATTTTCAGTCCCTGTTCAATTCCAGTCCAGAAAAACACTAAAAACGTCAAACATTCGCTATTTGAATACCTGCAGCCATGGGGACATCGAAGTACCGCTTGTTGTTTCTCTCACACAGTTTGTTTTGTGTTGTTGACACATAAAATTAGATTTGACAATCACCAGATGTTCCAACCCCAAATCTTTGAAAATAAGATGAATATTCATCATTTATGTGCGCAAGAAATGATGATTTCTCATTCTGTAAACATTGTTGAAGTTCTGTAAGCACATCTCTGACAACTATGAGCTGCAAATTGTATTTATGTTAACTTGACCCATACATTAAATATAAAAAGTTAAAAAACTTTTATCGATGTTAAAAACTTTTCTTTTGCTATAGATGTTTTCTTTTCTACAGTTTATTTTGTCTCCACAGTTGGCTTTCTGTGTTGCCCTCTTCTTATCATTTTAGCTGTGCAGCTGCTTCCAGTGAGCGTAGCCTCAGCACTAAATCGTTTTTATTTATAGACGTTCTAACTGTGAACTGATGAATTTCGCAACCCAACAAGAACAATATTTTCCAATTGTCTGCAGATTATTTCTGCAAAATTCATTTTTAGGGACAAATTCACAGAAGCAAAGTATTTTTGTAAAATACAAACTGTTTTTGTTTGTTTGTTTATTTGTTTGTTTTACACAGTCATGTTAAAGGATCAGTATGTAAGTTATTTTTTAAACATATTTCTTCACTCTGCCACTATTTTATGATCGATATATGTTTGACAAGTAATCTCTGAAAAAACTATAGTCCTCTGGCGTCTCCCGGTGGTAATAAAAGCATTTATAAAAACCCACAGTGACCAGCCGTTAACCAGCCAATAAAAACAGAGTTTTTTGAACCAGCCAATAAAAACAGAGTTTTGTTCATGTGGGTGGGGTGTCAGCTTCACACAGCTCATCCCCCGCCTGTCCCAGCCTGCAGCGCTGGGAGGAGGAGGAGCTAAGGAGGCGGAGTTGCAGGTCAGCCAGAGAGCAAGGGGGAGGGAGCAGAAGGCTTTCCCTGTTCAAAATTTTTCTAAGTGTTTTGGTCATACAGAAATCGCAGATAGCAGCTTTAAGCTACATGATACTTCCAACACTGCTTCAGGAAAATGCTTCAGACTTGGAATCCTGGTAGTTTTTGTGGCTATTTTTACATACTGGACATTTGGATTACCGTATATATTTATAAAGACAAGAATGCTGCCAAATGCTAATTAAACTTTATTTTATTTTATTTTTCTGCACTGCATTATCTGGATGCTGCAACAAAATTGCCCGGTATACTAATTTATGTTACAAAACATCATATTGACATAACAGGCAGATTTTGTTTACTGTGATATTTTTATGAATCCACAGTATTCTTGGGGGTGTCACTGTAGAAGCGAATGTGCATTGTACTTCCTGTCCGACACCGGAAGTGCCTTTATTCCATAGGCGGAGTATGGATCGCGGGTGTTTTTGAAAGTTATTTTCATTCATTTTATCGGAGCAAACACAGCTTTTGTTTAAACGGAACGTTTACTGAAATGTCCTACCGGGGTTCAGGTACCTGCTGTGCTGTTCGCGGCTGCACCAACAACCGGACCAAGCTAAATCTTTGGCTAAAACAACAGTGTTTTCAACACGGACCCAAAACAAAGAAAGAGTGTTCCTGCATCCTTCTCTATGGCTGTGTCTGCGCGATCAGGTAACATCTGTAATTTCTTTTTATTCAGGGAGGGTTTATTAATGAGAGTTTTGGATGATTTACTGTCTTAAAATGATATATGTCAGGCGCGACCGGTATTTTTAGCCGAGATAGCTGCTAATAAACCTTAGCCGAGAGGCCGGAGCAAACGCGTTCGCTATTTATGTAGTTTTAAATTATGTCTGCGCGATCAGGTAACATCTTTTTATTCGGGGAGGGTTTATTAATGAGAGTTTTGGAAGATTTACTGTCTTAAAACGATAGATCTCAGACGCGACCGGTATTTTTAGCCGAGATAGCTGCTAACAAACCTTAGCCGAGAGGCCGGAGCAAACGCGTTCGCTATTTATGTATTTTTAAATTATGTCTGCGCGATCAGGTAACATCTGTAATTTCTTTTTATTTGTCCCTCCTCTTTTAACAAAACGAGTGGTGTTCCCACATTTTTAATGAACTAAAACAACAAAGTTTGGACTGTCTTCAACTGTATTACTCGCATGTAAACAAACGGTGTTTCCGGTCAACCGGAAGTCGTGTGCACATTTCGCGCAAAGCGTCATGGGGCGTAGGAATACTGTGGATATAGTTTTTACTTCGTGGGAAAACAACCAACATCTCAAGAGTTAGCAGATTTCAGTACATCTTGAGAGGCCTTGCACTGAAGTTCTGAAAAGAGTCTTTGAGTCTTGGCCACCCCCTGGCTCCACCATTGCACCTGGTGGTGAATAAAATTGCTCCCTCCTCTCACCAGGATCCATCACTCTGCACTGCCTTGGACAAGAAAAACTAACCACCCCTGTTCTTCTCCACAGTGTATCTCCTATTCTCACTTGAACATGTTGCACCAACAATATTAAGGTGTACTTGCATTCCTTGTTCTATTCCAGTCAAGAACAACACTCATCTCCAAAACTACAAACATTCACCATCCTTCAGTGACAGGAGATGTAGACATACTGCTTACATATTGCCAGGTAAACCTCCAGTCATAGCCAACAAGAGGAACTGCCTTCATTCACTTCCTCAGTCATAAAGTGTAGATATGTTGTTTCATCCTGCCATTATGTCCACATTTTATTACCTCTAATGTTGTTATGACGCCATGAAGGACACATTTGGTGCTGTGCAGCTGTCTCCAATTTGACAGCTGGCAAAATATTATTTCACTTGCAAGCTTCAACCTTATTTTGCCATTATCACATTATTATTGATGGATTAGAGACTGAATGTTCAACCCTGCCGTGTTCCTGGCGTTTGGGTGATTTCCATGCATTTTTGTTTTGCAGAAAGTTTTGTCTAAAACATTAAACTACTGTCAGTCCACTCCTGAGACATTGGAGAAGCTACAGTATATGGGCTATGAGAGGTCTGTTTTTTTGAAACACAAAAGCATTAGCTTCGCTGCCTCTAACCAATTCAACTAAAGCTTGCAAACTGGATTTTCAAGCACTCTTCTGACTACATCACTATCTTTCTGTTTGTTACTTTATTTAACAGATTATTTAAGGCAACACAGCCAAGAAAATCAAAAACTCAACCACAGTTGAAAATTTTCTTTTGAATTTACTTTAGAGCCATTGCCATTTTCTACAGATATAACCTTTGATGTCAAAGTGAAAATATGTTTTTTTATTGCATCTTCAATAAAAATAGAAAGCCTGATTTTGACATTTACAAAAGTATGCAGACCCTTAGTTCTGTGCACGCACTCACAGCTTCAAATCTTCTTAGCCCTTTTTTCTTTTTTTTCTTTTTTTTTCCAGCTTTGAGCACCTTTATTTAGACACTTCATCTCTCTTTTCCTGAGGATCCTGTCAAAATTCATCAAATTATCTGTAGAGAAGTTTTGAGCTGCCGTCCTCGGGCCTTAGTCCAGATGATCTGTGGGATTTTAGTCTCTGTTTTTGGTTGGGTAGTTATTTTAAGACATGAAGAAATTTCTACGGTGGCCCCAAGGTGTAAATCAACAACATTGGAAAAAACGGAATTACATTTGAAAAAACACAACAAAAACAACAAAAACACAACGACATTTGAAAAAACAGAATTACATTTGAAAAAACGAAATTACATTTGAAAAAACACAACAACATTTGAAAAAACGGAAGTGGCCAAAGCGGAAGTAGAAAAAAACAAATTACATTAAGCCAAACCGGAAGTGGCCAAAGCGGAAGTAGAAAAAAACAAATTACATTAAGCCAAACCGGAAGTGGCCAAAGCGGAAGTAGAAAAAAACAAATTAGGAAAAAAACGGAATTACATTTGGAAAAACACAACAAAAACAAGAAAAACACTACAACATTTGGAAAAACGAAATTACATTAAGACAAACTGTTGTTTTTTCCACTTTTTTTTTTTTACTTTATTAACAACATAAAACCGAACACAGCACACACACACACACATGCACACACACACACACACACACACACACTCACACACAAACACACGGAGGTTAGCATTAGCATGCTATCCGTTAGCCTGTAAACTGTTTGTTAGATTTTTCTACCTGGATTGTTGAGCATGCATCAGGGTGTTTTGTTCATGCTTAAAGAAGACATGACGCTGGAAGAACTCAGAAGGATCTTAAAGGTAAGGAAGTTTTATTGACGTACATTTCAGTTTACATTACTCGTGTAGTAATGTGTTGTTTACATAACGTGCTCATTGAAACGTTAAATGAAGCCCACGATTTTGCAAACTATAAATATATTTGTCCACAGAGAACTAACCTAGTGTGTGTTAGTTAGCAAGTGTACCAGCGATTAGCTGTTTAAGTTGACGTAGCATAAATGCTAAAACAAGTTTCTTCAGTTTTAATATTTACACTGGGCAGCTGTTTAAACTGTGCTCGGCTTTAATCTGCCAGTCACCACAAATCTTAATATATTGGTTGCATGCTTTAAATCAACGAGGCTAGCCTGTATTGATAAAGGTTGAATGAATGAATGAAAAATGCACAGTAGTATTTAACTATAGATAACAACCTTTAGTTTGTCTGTCCAGTTACAGAGCACACAAAAATGTTTTAGACTGTCTGAAAAATAAGCAGCATTATTTTGTTTATGACATACTTTTGTAGCATGCTTTACATGTAATCAAAAGTGAAAAGTGGAGTAGGGGAGACATTTATTTAATCAATAATTTAAAAAAGCAACTTCTATTCTAATGTATCTCCAGGTCTCAGTTTTGGATGGACTTGTTTGCAGACATAAGAGATTCAGGGAACTTCAGTGGAACCCACGAACACAAATGCTTGCTGAGATTCTGCTTCCTCAGTGTTCTGCAAAAAGACCTAGATGAATGCACAGAGCAGTGGAACAAACACAGGATCCGGCCAAGCAGACTTGCATCATGTCCTGGGAGGATTCCAAATGAACTATATCTCTTGCCTCACAGGTACGGTAATTGACATCTTCACAGAATGAAGTAGCCATTTGCATGAAATAATAATGAAAAGTGGTATGTTATAGCCCAAGTTGGTAAAGTATATTTTAATCATTGTACACATGTGAGCTAAGCTGGTATGTTGTAAGCTGTCACTGGGCGTGCTCTCATACGTGTCATACAAGTCATGAAACACATTTGATATTTAAAAGTATTTGTAGTTTTTTTTTGTTTTCTTCTTCTTTCGGCTTCTCCCTTCGTCAGGGGTCACCACAGCGAACTAGTCGCACGAAGATTTGGCAATTGTTTTTACGCAGGATGTCCTTCCTGACATAACCACAGACCACCGAGCTACCACAGCCCTCTGTGTGGAGCAGAGAGCTGCATCTAGGGTTCCCGGGGGAATAGATGGTGTGGGTTAAGGGCCTTGCTCAAGGGCCCAGAGTGGGGCAGATGAAGGTGGAGACAGGTGTGACTGCTTCACTTATCCCAGCCACATTTTTGATGTCGGTACCAGGGCAAGAACTGGCGATCTTCCGATCTCAGGCTCACCTTCTTAACCTCTGCTCCACCACTCCCACATTTAAAAGTATTTGTAGTAAATGTAAAAATAATCCTTCACATTTGCATCTTCAATTCTATTGTTTTGCAGATATGGTTCAAGGGACTGGATTTGCTGTTGAGGAGACGGAACTGGATGTGTT
>JBBPBX010097749.1:0-12806 GCA_038048925.1 Garcialebias charrua
GGGGGGCAAAGGAAAAAACATTCCACTGGATCTGCACCTTGAGCATCTCAATAACTTCCTAAAATCATTTCTGAGGAACAAAGGCACCAATCTGACAAATGACACAGCTGACAGGGTTAGCAGGTCTGTTGGTGTTTTAAAAACCATGATGGAAACAGCAGACAGAGAGCTGCAGTTATCCCGGCCTGTTGGCACCCACCATGCAGCTGATATGACAAATGACATTTTAACCTTGTTGCAGGTGTTCAGGAAGACGGAAGTCTTCAAATACCAACCAGGAAGACACTTCCTTGCATTCCCCAACTTCAACCGCAACATTCTGTACAGGCTAAATTACGAGGACTTATGTCAGTGGATGCGTGCAAAGCTCAAAGAGTGGAGGGCTGCACCACTTTAATATGTATCTTGTGTTTGTAATGGTACAAGCCTAAAGTTCGATCATATGTGTACTTGGACTAGGGGTTAATTTTGTATGTAAATTCATATTTTACGTCATTGAGATTATATTCATTTCTGTGCAGTAATTACCCTTATAAACAAAAATGTTGCTAAACGTGTTATTCAGTTTCTTTCATGGCCCTGCTACACATCTTGTTGGAAAACATGCGTGATACCGTTCCTGTACACATTATAACGTAGTAACAATGTTATTACTTAAACCCTCTCTCTGAAGGTTACTTTTTTAGATTCAAATCCCAAAAAATGTGAATCATATTGCCACTTTATTTTACTGTCTACACAATTTCAATACTTTATTAATACTGCCTTTACACTGTGTATTTTTTGTTGTGCATTTTTATTATTTCTTAATTTTTGAAAGTTTTTACTGTTACATTGCACTGATAGTTCTCATACTGAAAAGATCTTGTTGCTACTGTGTAGCCTCTTTACCATTAGCCTGTGAAGGACAAGGGTCTGGTTTTAACCAGGCTACTTTACCATGTACCTCATATTATTTATGCACTGACAATGTAACTTTTTTGCGTCATGGTTACTTTAGCATCCTTCTCCCAACTCCACAATCATTTGCATACCTCACAATACTGTACAGTACTCTGAAACGAAGCAATGTAACAGTTGGCCTAAATTTGTCAAAAATAGTTTCATTTGTTGAAGTTTCAGTTACAGTGACCATCTCAAAGCTACTGTCAAGTTTGGTATTTGTTGTGTAACTAGATTAGTATGAACAAGAGTATTTTTTACTGTATGGATGCTATGGTATACTTTTATTTTCTTATGCTTATTAATAAAGTAATATTTTTAATTATATATCTGTTATTTTTACTGCTGTCATTACACAATTTTCAGAAGTCTAATCTTAATTTTTTTTTGTCTTATTCCAAAATGAAGTTACAACAGACTTATTTTTTAAATATCAAGTAGCACATTTATTAACAGTCTTGTTAAGGTAATTGACAATAAATAAATTCAGACAATATGTACAAATGTGTACCATCATGAGTACACACAGAACTAAAAACAGTAATCCCAACATCTAAAAAAGCTAAGTCTGGTCCTCTGGACATTCAAAAAAAAAAAAACAAAGCAAAAAAAAAAATCCCAACAATTTACAGCTCTGACTCTGAGCTAGTGGCATGGCTCCTGGATGCATCATCATCATCATCATCATCAGCTTTGTCGAAGTAATTACCATAATACAAATCTGGCTCAATGAAATTCCCTACCGAATCAGACTGTTGATCAACATCAACATCTTCAAACACATCACTAATGATAGAAAATATTTCTTTAGCATGGTCTAAACAGAATACAGGAAGATTGTCAATTATGTATGACAGGTGAAATATATATTGACAATGATTCAACACAGAGTCCACCAGTTGTTGACTGAAACCAGTGCATGCTTCATGTGAGGTGAAGAGTCTATTTGATGAAGTGATTAGACTGGCCCTGTAACTCTGGAGCAGATCTGCAATCAAAGACCTGTCCTCTGCTGTCACATTCCTAGATCTGCAAATAGCATTTTTTTTCTGAATCTGTTCATAATCTGGGGGGGGTTCAGTGCATGTGCTCGATGTACAAGAGCAGATAGTGTGACAGTAGGTGCAACAGCGATGACCTGGTTCTAGATGGCTGGCTTCAGCTTCAAAATGTGAATACAGCTCTTTTCTGAAACATTTGGTTTTGCCTGCCGTCAGCAGCTGCTTTACCTCTTCCTCCACCTTAAATAAATGTCCTGTGTTGTATATGATGGCATGAGATGGCTGACCATTTCTTCCAGCCCTGCCCACCTGTTGTATTATGGACTCTAAGTCACCAGGAATACCATACATCACCACATGTGAAACATTAGGAAAATTCATTCCCATTCCCAAGGCTGTAGTTGCAACAACTACACGGCAATTACCTTCCCCTCCCAGTGAAGACAACACTCGGTCCTTGTTTTGTGGGAGTGTCTTGCTGTGGAACATACCAATTAGTAGGTTTTCCTTTTTATGATCATGATCACAGTTTACCCAGGCGTAGTCTTGAAGTTCAGCTTTTAAGTATGAAAAAACTCTCCCCACTGTTTTTAACGTTTGGCAATATATAAGTACAGGTTGCATGGTTGACCCCTTGTCCTTTACAAGTTTCACAAGCCAGTCAAAGCAGCTTAGTTCATTGATGTGCACCTTGCACAATCCAAGACGGATGTTTTCCTTGTTGGGGCTGGTGATTATCTGAATGGCATTGTCCATATGAAGAAGTCGAGTGACGCGGTTTCTTGACTTGATGTCAGCAGAAGCAGTCAGTGCCAAGATTGGTGTTCCTGTTAAACAGAGAAAATTACAAAATAAACACATGATCATACAAAAAAAAAAGTTGTGTTGTGTAATACGTCACACTAGTGAAAACTTCATGAGCATCACATTTAGTAATGAACTGTGTCCAGATGACTCTTTAACCATCGCACATAGGTCCATTTTTGCACTTTTTTTTTAAAGTTTTATAAAATTTTACATAAGATCACTATCTCATCATGTGCTATTAGTGTGTTGTGTTAACACAGACAGCATATTTAATTTGATGTGCAAAAAATGCTGATGTTTTATCAGCTTTACTCCTTTTCGAAAACATCTGTTTGACTCTGCAGTCAGCTTTTGAACAATTTATAGTCACTGATTGTAAATCGTCTTTTTATTGCTCAAATACACATGCACAGACATTTATATACCATCCATTTATTTGTGTCAAATTATAAATATACACAGACACTATTTGTTTTGACTGTCTTTGTTGCCGTTGCATATATTTCAGCATTTAGGAGCAAAAATAATTAAAAACAAATGTATTTTCTATCTTTTATTAAAAGACAATTCTCACAATAACAGTTTACATTTCAAGTCGTTCTGCTAGATTTCAAGCACCTAAAATAGAGATAAGTTTGGTCAACTCACCCTCCTTGGTGATAGATCTCAATTCTCCAAGCTTGCTAAAACTCTCTCGAAATGGTGACTCACCCTTGGATGATTCTCCCCTGCAAGTGGACAGCAAAATGTGCAGGTTTTAAATCATACCATGTAGAATAACTAAAAGTGACAATGTTGGGAATGCAAAGGCAGTCTTAATTACATTTTTTTAAATGCTTGCTTACCATTTGTACATAACGTGAACCTCATCCACCACGATGCCAATGATGTTGTTCTGGTACACAGACGAGCTTAGCATCCGTCGCCACTTAGCATTGAGCAGCCAAGACTCAGGGCTCCCGAAGACCAGGCTGAAGCGTCCTTGCAAAATGTCACAGTCTTTGTTCACACCGAGCTGCCCAGCACTTACTCCTAATTTCTGTGCCTCCTTGATTTGATCCTCCATTAGGGCAAGAAGAGGTGAAACGACGATCACGATGGGGTTTGCTTCTTTAGCATTTAGCCTAGCCACCTCCTTCGATATTAACGGAGCCAACTGGAAAATTAGACTTTTGCCAAATCCCGTGGGGAGTAGGGCCACGACGTCTTTGCCAGCAATAAAATTTAATAAACATTCTTCTTGCTCCGACTTTAACATTTCAATATTTGGAAGGCTTCTCAACACAGACCGAATAGCTTCCTTCACTTCTTCCGCCATTGTTAAAAAAAACTACAGATAGATAACTGCGCATGGAATCGACGTCATTCAAAACTCCGCCCCTTCTCTTCTCTGATTGGTCCGAACAAAAATCTACCGGAGAAATCCTTGTGGATGGGGGCAGTCCCAGACTGTGAAGTGAAGGGAAATGAGAATTGAGCGGAGCTGTGCAGGAAGGCGAGGGCCAGGCTAGTGTTCCTGTTAAACAGAGAAAATTACAAAATAAACACATGATCATACAAAAAAAAAAGTTGTGTTGTGTAATACGTCACACTAGTGAAAACTTCATGAGCATCACATTTAGTAATGAACTGTGTCCAGATGACTCTTTAACCATCGCACATAGGTCCATTTTTGCACTTTTTTTTTAAAGTTTTATAAAATTTTACATAAGATCACTATCTCATCATGTGCTATTAGTGTGTTGTGTTAACACAGACAGCATATTTAATTTGATGTGCAAAAAATGCTGATGTTTTATCAGCTTTACTCCTTTTCGAAAACATCTGTTTGACTCTGCAGTCAGCTTTTGAACAATTTATAGTCACTGATTGTAAATCGTCTTTTTATTGCTCAAATACACATGCACAGACATTTATATACCATCCATTTATTTGTGTCAAATTATAAATATACACAGACACTATTTGTTTTGACTGTCTTTGTTGCCGTTGCATATATTTCAGCATTTAGGAGCAAAAATAATTAAAAACAAATGTATTTTCTATCTTTTATTAAAAGACAATTCTCACAATAACAGTTTACATTTCAAGTCGTTCTGCTAGATTTCAAGCACCTAAAATAGAGATAAGTTTGGTCAACTCACCCTCCTTGGTGATAGATCTCAATTCTCCAAGCTTGCTAAAACTCTCTCGAAATGGTGACTCACCCTTGGATGATTCTCCCCTGCAAGTGGACAGCAAAATGTGCAGGTTTTAAATCATACCATGTAGAATAACTAAAAGTGACAATGTTGGGAATGCAAAGGCAGTCTTAATTACATTTTTTTAAATGCTTGCTTACCATTTGTACATAACGTGAACCTCATCCACCACGATGCCAATGATGTTGTTCTGGTACACAGACGAGCTTAGCATCCGTCGCCACTTAGCATTGAGCAGCCAAGACTCAGGGCTCCCGAAGACCAGGCTGAAGCGTCCTTGCAAAATGTCACAGTCTTTGTTCACACCGAGCTGCCCAGCACTTACTCCTAATTTCTGTGCCTCCTTGATTTGATCCTCCATTAGGGCAAGAAGAGGTGAAACGACGATCACGATGGGGTTTGCTTCTTTAGCATTTAGCCTAGCCACCTCCTTCGATATTAACGGAGCCAACTGGAAAATTAGACTTTTGCCAAATCCCGTGGGGAGTAGGGCCACGACGTCTTTGCCAGCAATAAAATTTAATAAACATTCTTCTTGCTCCGACTTTAACATTTCAATATTTGGAAGGCTTCTCAACACAGACCGAATAGCTTCCTTCACTTCTTCCGCCATTGTTAAAAAAAACTACAGATAGATAACTGCGCATGGAATCGACGTCATTCAAAACTCCGCCCCTTCTCTTCTCTGATTGGTCCGAACAAAAATCTACCGGAGAAATCCTTGTGGATGGGGGCAGTCCCAGACTGTGAAGTGAAGGGAAATGAGAATTGAGCGGAGCTGTGCAGGAAGGCGAGGGCCAGGCTACCGACACACACACCCCCGTCCCCAAATGTATTGTTGGTGAGTGTTGTTCTAAAGTGTACTTAAAAAGGAAAGAGAAGGAGCAAAGGCTGGCATTGTACCAGTTTCCCCTCCACTCCAACTCTAACCCAAGCCCTAATTGTCTAAATGCATAATGTTGAGTGAGCACAGGCATGGGGGCGAGAGTGATGTCATCCCGCCACCCATAACAATGTGCTCACTCCATTCCCTATATGTGACTTTTATGAAGAAGTTTATGAATGAATGTCTAAAGTGTATATAAAATTGAGTCCCAGGTGTTCTGAACAACAGAGATGTAGAACCATTGCAGCACACCCGAGACTCAAATTCCCTACATGTATTAATTTAAGATGAAGAGGGCGGAGGTGCGTGTTGAGGGATGGGGAGAAAAATATCTGCAGGAACAGTGCTCCCACAGCGAGTCAGCTCCCCCGCTGACCCTGCGTACCCCCCCAGCTCGCCAAGGTCCACCCAAGGAGCGAGGAAAAAGAAACACCTCTCCGACCGCCAGGCCATTGAGCCAAGACCAGAGAGGGACACGGCCCCGAGGGCCGCCAACAGCAGAACCAACAGCCCACACCCACCAGGGCCGCCGTGACCCCTGCGAACCGCAGTCAGCCCGCCGCCCTAGAGGACACAAAATCCCACATGGACGACACGGCCAAGAGCGCCCGCCCAACCGCCGACAGAGCCAGGAAGCACCAAGAACAGGCCCCAACCAGGGCCCGCACACCGGTCAAGCATAGTCCAAGACCATCATCAAGGACATCCACTCAATCCCCACCCCAGAAGAAATACTACACCCACCCTTCATATTTGTAAGGACCGACTGAACCCAGAGTGGTACGAGACCAGAACAGAGGCAAAACTCAAGAGTAACAATTAGAACAGTGTTTATTATGTACAGGTGAAATGGAACACTTGGGGTCTTGGGAGTGCCTGGAAGAGAGAACAGGGTCAGGGTCCTTCTGGTGGGATAGGTGGATCAAAAACTGGTGCTCTGTTTGTTATCTTACAGGGGGATGTTGGGTCGAGGTTCTGAAAGGACTCAGGACTCCAGAGTGGTTTGGCAGGCGAGTGGCAACAAGGCAGGAACTGGCAGAACGGGAATCAGGATCCAAGGATTCACAAAAACTGTGGACACAAGATCAAAGGTAAGAACTCTTATCAGATTGATATGCACTGGCTGAAGTCATAAATACCGATTGAGGTACAATGCTCCAGCATTGGATCTCACTGGACTGCAGCCTTAAGTAGTGGAGCTCCTCATCAGATGGATGACCGTCAGCTGGTGTCAATTGGCGGCCATCTTGGAAAGGGGCGGCCATCTTGGAAAGGGCTGCAGACAGTGGGATTCCGACAGTACCCCCCCCTCAAGAAACGCCTCCGGGCGGTCCGCGACGCTTCTCCGGGTGGGCGTTGAAGAAGGCCGTAATGAGGCTGGGATCCAGGATGAACGAGCGGGGAATCCAAGACCGCTCCTCAGGTCCATAACCCTCCCAATCAACCAGGTACTGGAAACCTCGACCACGGCGACGGACGTCCAAAATGGCCCGAACAGTGAAGGCCGGGTGGTTGTCGATCAACCGGGCAGGAGGAGGAAGGTCGGAGAGCGGGCACAGAGGGCTCTCGGAGACCGGCTTGACCTGAGAGACGTGGAACGTGGGGTGAATCCGCATAGACGAGGGGAGTTGAAGACGAACCGCAGACTGGTTGACAATCCTCGTGATCGGGAAAGGTCCGATGAAACGAGGAGCCAACTTCCTCGTGGTGCCCCTAATAGGAATGTCCCTAGTGGAGAGCCAGACTTTCTGACCCACCTTGTATATAGGAGCCGTAGAGCGACGGCGGTCAGCAAACACTTTATTCTGAGCGGCTGTGCGTGAGAGGGCTGCCTTCGTCTCCCGCCAGACCCGCCGGCAACGGCGGAAATGGTGTAGGACAGATGGAACCGGAACGTTGATCTCCTGACTGGGAAACAAGGGGGGAAGGTATCCAAGAGAAGCCTCGAACGGAGACATACCTATGGCAGAGGATTTGTGAGCGTTGTGGGCGTACTCAACCCAAATCAGATGTTTGCTCCAGGATGAGGGGTTACGTTCGGCGACGCACCGGAGGGCGGTCTCAAGTTCCTGATTACACCGCTCAGCCTGACCATTCGATTGAGGGTGGTAACCTGAAGTGAGGCTTGTTGTAGCCCCCAGAGTGGTGCAAAAACTTTTCCAGACCTGCGAGATAAACTGGGGCCCCCGATCTGACACAATATCAGAGGGGATACCATGAATGCGGAACACATGTGTGACAAGGAGGTGAGCCGTCTCAGAAGCAGAGGGAAGCTTTGGTAGGGGAATGAAATGAGCAGTCTTTGAAAAACGGTCGATGATGGTGAAGATGGCGGTATTACCTTCAGAAGGGGGTAGACCTGTGACGAAGTCAACAGCAATATGAGACCAAGGACGGCCGGGCGTGGGCAAGGGTTGCAGGAGTCCGGCAGGAGGTTGATTACCAGTCTTGTTCCTAGCACAGGTCGGACAGGCTGAAACGTAGGACTTTACATCTTGGGTGAGTGTGGGCCACCAGAAATGAGTCTTAACCAAAGAGAGCATACGGGAGGTGCCAGGATGACAGGATAGTTTGTGTGAATGGAGCCAGTCCAATACCTTACCCCTCATGTTAGAGGGAACGAAGAGTTTGCCAGGGGGACCTGTGCCAGGGTCGGGTTCATCCTTTTGAGCGTCCATAACTTCCTTCTCAATGGGCCAGGTGAGAACTCCCACGACAGAGACTGGTGGAATAATGGTTTCCTCAATGTCTGGAGAATCTGGGGAAGAGAACTGACGGGAGAGAGCATCTGGTTTAACATTCTTTGAGCCAGGCCTAAAAGTCAGAACAAAGTTAAACCGGTTAAAGAAAAGGGACCATCGTGCCTGTCTGGGGGTCAATCTCTTTGCCTCTCTCAGGTACGTAAGGTTCTTGTGGTCTGTCCATATTAAAAAAGGGGTAGGAGTGCCCTCTAACCAATGGCGCCACTCTTCTAATGCCAGTTTCACTGCCAATAACTCGCGGTTGCCAACATCATAGTTTCTCTCAGCCGGTGACAATCGTCGTGAGAAAAAGGCACAAGGGTGGACCTTGTTATCTTTGGGAGAACGTTGTGACAAAACGGCACCTACCCCAGAGTCTGAGGCATCTACCTCCAGGATGAATTGATGGCTTGGGTCAGGATGGCATAGAACTGGCGTAGAAGAAAACAGTTTCTTAAGTCTGTTGAAAGCGGCTTCTGCCTCGGGAGTCCACTTGAAGGCCAGGTTTATGGAGGTGAGTTGAGAGAGAGGTGCGGCAATGCGGCTATAGTCCTTTATGAATCGTCTATAAAAGTTCGCAAAACCAAGGAAACGCTGAAGCTGTTTCCTGTTCTCCGGGACTGGCCATTCCTCCACTGCTCTGGTTTTTTCGGGGTCAGTACGATAACACCCACTCTCAAAAATGAACCCCAAGAATGACACTGACTTCACATGAAACTCACATTTCTCTCCTTTAACAAATAACTGGTTCTCGTAAAGTCTCTGAAGGACTCTACGTACATGGTTACAGTGTTCTGCCTCGTCTCTAGAATAAACAAGAATATCATCCAAATAAACAAAAACAAAGTCCCCTATAAAGTCACGTAGAACATCATTGATCAAGGCCTGGAACACAGCAGGTGCATTGGACAAACCAAAAGGCATTACCAAATACTCAAAATGTCCGAGTGGCGTCTTAAAAGCGGTTTTCCACTCGTCTCCCTCTTTAATTCGCACCAAGTGGTAGGCGTTTCTGAGATCCAATTTAGAAAAGATGGTAGCTGACGGGAGTTGTTCATATATGGAATCAATCAGAGGAAGTGGATATTTATTCTTTATTGTGATGTTGTTAAGACCCCTATAATCAATACATGGACGTAAAGTCCCATCCTTCTTTCCCACAAAGAAAAACCCAGCACCTACAGGTGACGTAGAAGGACGTATTATGCCTGATTCAAGTGATTCCTCAATGTACTTCTTCATAGACTCCCTTTCAGGTCTCGACAGGTTATACAAACGACTAGCCGGTAATGTGGCACCAGGTAGGAGGTCAACTGTACAATCATAGGGACGGTGGGGAGGTAGAGACAAAGCATGTTGTTTACTAAAAACGGGAGCCAAATCATGGTAAACAGATGGGATCTCAGAGACGTCTACCTCCTCGTGTGGCACAACTTCCACAGGTTGACATGTGACAGCAGAACGTAGGCACTGTGCTAGACATTTGTCACTCCACTTTTCAATTCTCCCCAACTCCCAGTTAATAGTCGGATTGTGCTTCTTTAACCAAGGGTATCCAAGAATAAGTTGGGGAGTGGAAGCTTTAAACACATAAAAATCAATAGACTCGTGATGATTACCTGAAATTAGACGAAGGTCAGAAGTCTTTAGAGTAATCTGGTCTAAAGTTTCACCAGTAACCCCAGCTATACAGATGGGAGGAATCTCCCGAGTGGGTAGAGACAACCCTTGAACCAAGTCCAAACTAATCAAATTTTGTTCTGCGCCAGAATCCAACAAAGCTGAAACAGGATGATGATTGTGGTGGATTTGGATAAGTGTGGGTAATAACAGTCTGCGGGCGGAGGAGAGAGCAGAAGTACCCACCAATATCTCTCTCTTTATTGGCGGGCGTTCTCGTTTCCCCCCAGAAGGGGGCAGTCTCTCCGGTAGTGCCCGGTCTTTCCACAGTACATGCAGGCATTAATGTCACTGCGTCTTTGTCTCTCCTCAGGAGACAGATGAAATTTATTTATTTGCATGGGCTCAGGTTCAGAAAAGGAACGAAAACGTTCTGTGGGAACGACGTGACGGGGAAATGACACGGGATCTCTGTCTCCCTGGGATTTGTAGTTCGAGAACGTCTTCGAGTTCTTGTGGGTGCGGGGCTCACCTGATGACGTATCGAATCCGGAAGTGGAACGATGACGGGAGTTGTAGTCCTTCTCTCTCCTCCGCTCCCGGAAGCGCTCGTCAATAGCACCCGCTAGGTCGATTAGCTCGTCAAAACTCTCAGGTTCATCTCTAGCGGCGATCTGGTCCTTGATGAAATCGGAGAGGGAACTTAGAAAAGTACCTTTAAGTGCTAGGTCGTTCCATCCGGTCTGGGCAGCGAGGATACGGAACTCCAGAGCATGTTCTGCGACAGGCCGACCTCCCTGACGAAGTCCAAGGAGCCGCTTTACGGCGTTGGGTTGTTGTAGTGGTCGGTCGAAGATTCGGCTGAATTCCTTTAACAAGGTATCAAAAGTGATATAGTCAATGTTGTGAAACTGTAAGTAGGAATTTGCCCAACTCAGTGCGTCACCCTTCAGTTGACTGATGAAATACGTGATCTTAGCGGCGTCTGTTGTGTAAAGCTGAGGGGCCGCTCTGAATGCTAGTTTACACTGCAGGAGGAATCCTCCACATGAATGAGGGTCTCCAGAAAATAGTTCAGAAGGTTTAGTAATTAGCTGCTGGTTTGAGGCACCGGTCTCGGGCGTCGTGTTAGGAGTGTCTCTAACAGAGGAAGCAGCAGGAGTTGAGGGTGTGAGGCTTTGGGTTAAAGTATAAACCATACCTCCAAGTTCCTTCATGGTTTCCTGTGCGGCGTCTTGTTGAGCCAAGACCCGTTGGAGTGTCTCCTCGACCATGGTCATACGATCCATCTGGAAACAGGACAGAGTTTGCTCGTTTCTGGTCTCGTTCTGGGTCGGTTATGGCTGGAGCATTCTGTAAGGACCGACTGAACCCAGAGTGGTACGAGACCAGAACAGAGGCAAAACTCAAGAGTAACAATTAGAACAGTGTTTATTATGTACAGGTGAAATGGAACACTTGGGGTCTTGGGAGTGCCTGGAAGAGAGAACAGGGTCAGGGTCCTTCTGGTGGGATAGGTGGATCAAAAACTGGTGCTCTGTTTGTTATCTTACAGGGGGATGTTGGGTCGAGGTTCTGAAAGGACTCAGGACTCCAGAGTGGTTTGGCAGGCGAGTGGCAACAAGGCAGGAACTGGCAGAACGGGAATCAGGATCCAAGGATTCACAAAAACTGTGGACACAAGATCAAAGGTAAGAACTCTTATCAGATTGATATGCACTGGCTGAAGTCATAAATACCGATTGAGGTACAATGCTCCAGCATTGGATCTCACTGGACTGCAGCCTTAAGTAGTGGAGCTCCTCATCAGATGGATGACCGTCAGCTGGTGTCAATTGGCGGCCATCTTGGAAAGGGGCGGCCATCTTGGAAAGGGCTGCAGACAGTGGGATTCCGACAATATTAACAACTTTCACAACACATAACACATTAGACACCCAGGCTGGGTTTGCCCGCCCCCTCCCATCGGCCACCAGTCACGCCCCCAGACACCCACCCCCCAGCATATGAACCCCCAACCCACCAGCGAGCCGAGGGCCCCCGGCCAGAGCCGGGCACCAGAGCGCCAGTCAGCCCATGCCCGGCGACCCGCCCACCAGAGCCCACGATCCCCGATCCCCACCAGGCCCAAGCCCGGGGACGACACGCCCCCAGAGTCCCAAGCCCCCGGCACCCGCCCCGAAACCACCCCAGCACAGCCGGGTCACCGACCGGCGACCCATGACTGCCGCCACCGACCACCCGAGGGCCCGCATGCCGCCCCTAGCAGATATCCCCCAGAACCCCCCGGTCCTCCCCAGGTCGAAGACAGGGTCCTCCCCGCCCAAGCAGCCCCAACCCCCCGGTGCCCCAAACCCCAACCTCCCCCCCTCCAGCCCCAATGCCCCACAAGGCCACATCCCAGACCCCCCACCCTCACTACGTAACGGAACCGATCAAAGAGTGCCAAATAGATTGATCCAATGTGTCGGCAGATGCTGTTTCAAGACTAATATGATCTAACAGAAGATTTTTATACTGATTAATGCTAAGATTATTTTTATTTTTCCAATTTACGAGTATGGTTTTCTTTGCGATGCATAAGGCAGTGAAAAGCATATAGGATGTA
>JBBPBX010097750.1:0-12805 GCA_038048925.1 Garcialebias charrua
CAAAAACAGGAAAGAGACTTGTTCAATTCACATAAAGCTTACACTCTGGGTAGGAATGTATGCCCTCCCACTGCAGCATACCAGCGCCATAGAGAGAGTTGTGACACTCTTTGAACTCACCGATAGGCGGTCACGTGGTTCATGCAATTCCCAATTGTTCCAAACAACTCATCACTGTCAGTCAGTTTGAGCGGCTACTAGCGCAACATAACGCAAAAATCCACTTTTCTTACTTTGCCCGGTTTCTTTCGGCAATTATTGAGCAGTAACGAACTGATTACTGATTATTTCACTATGCATTTTATCAAAGAATTTTTAGATACGGCAGATACATTATTTGAGAGGGAAACAAGACTGCAAACACACATTTGTTAGAAAAAAAGTATATGCAATACAATGATCAATATGGCCATGTCAACAATGTTTTATAATAACGTTACACGCGTAAAAAAAACAAAAAAAAAAAAAACAGAATAAAACCATAAAGCTATTTCTCATGTTTTCTGCATGAGAATGCTCTACCTTGTCCTCCATGAGCAGTTCAGATCTTCTCCATCTTATCTTAGATCTGGGATGAATTCTTCATTTCTCTAGAAGATACAGTATTCATTCAACCTTTAAACAGTTAGTCCCATTGAGCCACGAGGACTCCTCTACAAGAGAGACCTGAATAGAATTGCTCTTTGTCTTTTTTTATGGCAACTGAGTACCTGGATAACAGAGTTGATTGTGCTTGTAGCCTGACAAGTATTGTAAAATTATAATTCATTGATTAAAATACTAACTTAAATGAAACTGTTTCTAGTTAAAATCATAATATATGACAAAATAAGTGTTAATTGTGCAAAAATAAATTACCAAATAATTTATTATAAAATATGTAAAATGTCAAATAATTAGGTGAAAAGTTTTGCGTTGACACTGTCGAATTCTGTGGATACGACTCTCTCCCCCTCCACCCCCCGTCCTCATGATTTCACTGTAGTTACCATGCTGGGCCTTTAGATGGCGCTGTGATTTTTGGAACCTTCACTACTGCGCATGCGCTGCCTGAGGTAAACAGAGCAGCTGCCTCGTCTGTTTTCCTCTCTGGCTAAAATCAGCTAACTACAAGTTGTTGTCAACAAGTTAACAACAAGTTAAAGCTGGAATTTGGATAAGAGTCAACAGATTTGAGTCAGTGGGACCCGCTTCATCTAACAAGCTGCACTGAGCCTGTGGACCAGAACCGCTGAGTGGACTGTGGACCAGAACCGCTCAGTGGACTGTGGACCAGAACCGGACTTTACGCCGTGATAAACAGCTGACTTACAGCAGGTAAATCAACATTCTTAATATAATGTGTGCTTGTGTTTACTTTGATCACACAACAACGGAGTTTTTATTTATTTATTTATTTCTGCCAGGTGGAGAAGCTGTCGTTCCAACAGGCTGATGGTTCGGCGGTTCTGATGGGTCCAGATGAATACAGCAAGAGTCCAGTTCATTAACGTAGTTACAGTTCGGTTCACGTGTTTTAATAGTGTGTTCAGTTTAATTCTCAGTGTTTGTGTTTAAACTTTGGTGCTGAATAAATAAATAAATAAAAAATAAACCTGTGTCTTCATTTTCACAGCACGTTACGCACTGTTTAAAAAATGTAACGAGTCCAGATAGATACTGTAGTTCAGATAAATTTACATCTCCCACGCCAACATAAATACTGTTTATTATTGTTAAACTGTTATATTTTGCAACGTGACACGTGAAATGTCACTGTCCGCGCGTGCGGGCTGCGCGCATGTGGTTGATAACAAAAGCTCCACGGGAGATGTTTACATTATCAGCGGGGGGTCTACGAAAAACTTCCACCTTGAGAGCAGGGTCAGAAAAGTATCGGTGTCATCGAGGGGGGCCAGCAGCGTCGTGTAGGCGATAAGCAAAGTCGCAAAGAGAAAGTAGCGGTTACACTCAAAATACGCGCCGTGTAAACTGGCCCTAATCTGACTTGAAAGGGTAGATACAGCCCGGGTGTATTAACGAGGGTTTGTGTGCACACTGGTTGTTTTGTATAAAGTGCTTCAGCTGAACTTTCTTTAAATTAAATGCAGCCCTCATTAATATACATGCACTTTCCCTACTCTTTCAAGTCAAAATGTACAGGTAGTCCTCGACTTACGAGCGCTATGACCTACGAGCGCCCGACTTTACGAGAGCTTCCAGGAACCAAACTACCGACTTGCGAGCTGCCGTTCCGATTTTACGAGAGAACAACATTAGAAAGCGTCGTTCCAAGATACGAGCGAAAATTCCAGAGTTACGAGAATTTACCGTTAGAAACCATTGCTCCGAATAACGAGATGAAAATTCCGTGTTTACGAGAAAACTCCGTTAGAAACCATTGCGCCGAATAACGAGATGAAAATTCCGTGTTTACGAGAAAACTCCGTTAGAAACCATTGCTCCGAATAACGAGATGAAAATTCCGTGTTTACGAGAAAACTCCGTTAGAAACCATTGCTCCGAATAACGAGATGAAAATTCCGTGTTTACGAGAAAACTCCGTTAGAAACCATTGTTCTGTTTTACGAGAACCGAGTGTTCGTGCCGACGGCTGAATGTCATGTTTCGAAGGAGAGTTTGGGGCAGGAGGTGGAATGTGGGGGGGCGGGGGAGGTGGAGTGGAGGGGTTGGTTTCGGGGGGGATGGGCGATGGTTGGTTTCGGGTTGGGGGATGGGCGATGGTTGGTTTCGGGTTGGGGGATGGGCGATTTAACCATGCACCTGCACTGGACTTGGACTGGACATGCACACTGCACATGGCGGGCACGCTGTGGTGGGTGGGGTGGGGGGGTGGGTATGTTTCGCGTGACAAATGGAAAAGTACAGCAGCGGAAGGTTACATAGGCACTACTTTACTGTACCCCCACCCCCAAAAATCAAAGGCGGAGTGATTTCATCAGGTACTACATAAGCGAACAGCGCGAAAGCAGCCGCGTGGGTCTACAGTTTGGCGATTTGAGAGACACAGTTACACAACCTTCTTTAGCAAAACTAGCATTCGTTAGCTTTGTTAGCGTACAGTATTAGCATTCTTCTTTTTGAAAGCATGTCTGCAAAAAGAGGAGCTTCTTCTGCTGGTGCTAGCGCACCGAAAAAGCGTAAGGCCATCACGCTGGAGCAGAAGCTGGACATCATCCAACGAGCGGAGAGGGGAGAGTCGACGTCCTCCATCTGCAAAGCTCTGAACCTGGTGAGTACCACCGTTAGCACGACTCGTAATGGCGGAACGTGAGCGCTTGTTAGCGAGTGTTTTAGTGGCTGCGCAGATGAAGACTCGTAATGGCGGAACGTGAGCGCTTGTTAGCGAGTGTTTTAGTCGCTGCGCAGATGAAGACTCGTAATGGCGGAACGTGAGCACTTGTTAGCGAGTGTTTTACTGTAGTGGCTGCGCAGATGAAGACTCGTAATGGCGGAACGTGAGCGCTTTTTACAGCGAGACTCGTAATGGCGGAACGTGAGCGCTTCTAGTCGCTGCGCAGATGAACACCGTAATAAGCACCGTACTGTAAGCATCTGTAAGCATAAGCGTCTGTTAGTTAATGACATTTTATTTTTTATTTTAGGTCAGTTCAACAGTCAGCACCATAAAGGCTGACCGCGAGCGCATTTTAGCTAGCGTGAGAGGAGCAGCCCCATTGAAGTCCACGGTGATAACGAAGCAACGCACGGGTGTTATCACAGAGATTGAGCGTCTGATGGGTAAGAAAATTTATTTTTTTATTAACAGTACGTATTGCGTCTTTTAGATAGGAAATTATTTAAGAAATACCTGGACAGTATTTTTAATACTGTACTGTATGCACTGTACAGTTTCATTAATTTTTTTATTTACCTGAGATGTTTGTTTACAGGTGTGCTTTGTTTACCTGAGATGTTTGTTTACAGGTGTGCTTTGTTTACCTGAGATGTTTGTTTACAGGTGTGCTTTGTTTACCTGAGATGTTTGTTTACAGGTGTGCTTTGTTTACCTGAGATGTTTGTTTACAGGTGTGCTTTGTTTACCTGAGATGTTTGTTTACAGGTGTGCTTTGTTTACCTGAGATGTTTGTTTACAGGTGTGCTTTGTTTACCTGAGATGTTTGTTTACAGGTGTGCTTTGTTTACCTGAGACGTTTAACACACGGTCACAAGACTTTTATTAAAAATAATTTTTATGTTTCTGTAATGTTCAGTACAGTTCATGTTTTAACACACCTGTCTTTTCATGAACAACTTCTAGTCCTTTGGATAGAGGACTGCAACCAGAGGCATATCCCGTTAAATTTGATGATGATGCAGGAGAAAGCCCTCAAAATTTACGAGGATATCAAAGCAGAGATGGGGGAGGGCGTGGAGGTGCCCGACTTCCATGCGTCACGGGGGTGGTTTAATCGGTTCCGACAAAGGGCTAATTTGCACAGCATAAAAATCCAAGGTAAGTGAAACATTTCATCTGTGCTTTAATTTTTAACACAGTGTACAGTAACATGTGGTTAATCTTGTCCTGTGTGTGTTTTTTTTTCACCAGGAGAGGCAGCAGGTGGTGATGCGGCGGCAGCAGCCGCATTCCCAGAAAAACTGGCAGCCATAATAAGGGAGGGGGGATACACACCGTAGTAGGTGTTCAATGTTGATGAGACTGGTCTATTTTGGAAGAGGTTGCCCGACCGCACCTACATCAGCAGGGAGGAAAGAACAGCACCGGACCACAAAGTGGGGAAAGAGAGGATCACGTTGCTGTTCGGAGCTGTAGTGGACCTACCCAGGGTCAAATTAAGGTTTTTGAACTGTCCAGTGATGACCTTTACTGACCTCTCAGTAAAGCAAGACATTTACTACAAAATCATTCATTAAACTGTAATCTGATAAATATAGTCACCAAAAGAGACTATTTCTATCTTTGATTTTAGGCTGATGTGATCAAAAGAATAACTTTTGTCATTTTCATGATGTGTGCTTTTAAGCTGTGTTATTCTGTGAGAGTTAAACTGTGTTTCACTGCTGTGTCAAAGGTGCAATTAAGTCATCCAGAGACTTCTTTTAATTTTGTTAATTCAAATGTTATCAAATGAATAATTTTATTTGTAAGAGCATCAGTACATTTTAATGTCAGATAAATCAAATACTCTGCTTAATTCAAAATGTTGTACATGGAGGATTTCTCCTCTCCTCTCGAACTTGCATGTGAAGATAAAAGGAACACTTTATCTCATTCATTTTAGCTTGAGCTCAGGACAATCTAGACACCCAGAGACTTTTGTTTTTGTCCTATTTAATAATCAAGCTATTATCATTAATAGGTCCCATATGTTATGCTCTGATGACGTTTGTTTATTCATACAACAATGTTGGTA
Organism: Garcialebias charrua; assembly: GCA_038048925.1. Lineage (NCBI taxonomy): Eukaryota > Metazoa > Chordata > Actinopteri > Cyprinodontiformes > Rivulidae > Garcialebias > Garcialebias charrua. The sequence goes on from JBBPBX010097750.1 coordinate 5,376, forward strand.
ATGAGTTAAGAAAGTTCTAAATCTGCTGTATCATGAGACTGGCGTCTTAAACTAACTTTCTTATCCTTTCTGACATTTTTAATCTAACTTATGCCTCCTCTCAGTGGCTCCTGGCCTAACAGACCGAATGAGAAAGAGCTACGTCTTTCTAGGTCAAGTTAGCCTTAAAAGAGCTCTGACTTCCTGTTTTCCTTGAAGTCTGCTGGAGTAAGCCTCAAACCATGGTCTTCTCCAAAGAACTGATGATCGTCTAGTCACACGCTAATGACCACGTCATTCAGTTAAAAGATTTATAACATGCCTGTTATAAATCTATTTCAAGCCGTGAAAAGCTCTCTTTTATTGACATTCCTTTAAGGAACGTCTTATCTTGGAAACACCACCAGGAGCTGCCGTTACTTTCGGTTCGAGTCAAGGCGCACGTCTGGAGACGCTGAGAATGGTAAACGAACTGACCAAACTGGACCGAGGGAGACTGACCATCTTCACGAGGTAACAAGTCGTCAAATGCTTTGCCAAGGGTACCAACGTGTAGCTTTAATCGGCCGGAGAACTGCCATGTTTCTGGTTAAAACACATCAAGATAACTCCCTGACTCTTAACTTTTCTTCCTCCATTCCTCCTCCTTTTCCCTTTCCCTCTCAATCTTAAGCTGGAAACTATTTTAAGCTGAAATGCCCCTCAGACTAAATATGTTAACATCCAATATTGAAGTCTGTTGTGTTGAATTTAAGTGTGCTGACGTTTTAAGTTGAAAGAAAGTGAAATCATGTCAATCAAGTGTAATGGTGTTAATTTAGTTGATTTATTTTAAATAAATGATAGTGTCTTTTTGACATATCAAACTAAGTTAACGTCTTTGTCACTTAATGGCTTTGTGTAAATTTTATCCATCATAAAGATCACAGAAATATTGGGTAAACTGAAAAAGAACAGAATCCGTGAACATTTACTATTCAATCTGAATAAGTAAATTAATTAAGATAAAGAGGTCAGTATTAATATTGACCTCCTCATAATTCTTACAGAGCGAATGCTGCTGGTGACTGCAAGTTAAAGCCGCTGTTGGTAGAACCATTATGAGAACCCCAGGGCCTTACAGCATATTGATAAGAAAGAGCTACCGGTGTTTTGGGCATCAAACCGTAAGGCCTGGGTTACCCAAGAGGTGTTCTCAAAATGGTTTACCAAATATTTCGTCAAGGACGTACAGCGCTACTGCAGACGACAGCACATTCGCTTTAACATCCTGTTTTTGTTGGACAATGCACCGGGTCACCCCGCAAATCTGACTGACCTCAACCAAAATGTGAGGGTGGTGTACCTGCCACCCAATACCACCAGTCTCATCTAGCCAATGGACCAGGGGGTGATATCGACCTTCAAGGCCTACTACCTTCAGAGGGTCATCCGCAGTGCTTTGTTGGAAACAGACGACTCTCCAGAGTTCACGTTAAAGGACTTCTGGGAGAAGTATAACCTACGCCATGCTTTGCAACACATTGATTCGTCCTGGCTTCAGGTGAGGGAGAGCACACTGAACGGAGTGTGGAAAAAGCTCTGTCCACAGTTTTTTTATCCCTCACTTGAGCCCGTGGACTCAATCAGCAGTGTGATTGAGAGTGTGGTGGAGATGAGTAGGAGGATGAACTTGGAGATTGAGGCTGAAGATGTTCGGGAGTTGCTGGCTGAAGAAGGCGAGGAGCTTACGACTGCGGACCTGCAACAACTGGATAGGCAGCCGGTAGAGGAGGAGCAGCAAGAAGAAAGGCCAAACGCTCCGGCCAAGGTCTTCACGAGGTAGGTCTTGGCCAAGATCTTTAAGGAGCAGCAGCACGTCTTGGACCAGTTGGAGGCATTGGACAAGGATGGGGAGAGGTTCGCCAGGGCCTCCCGAGCTGTCCGTGACGGTCTGGCTTGTTACCAGCAGATCCTAGAGGATAAAAAACAGGAGGCCGCGCAGAGCAGCATGCTGCAGTTTATTACGAGGGGCACTGCGGCGACTCTAGTATCTGCTGGAGCAGCAGAAGCAGCAGAGGAAATGCCATCCACCTCTGCTGCTGCACAGCCATCCACCTCTGCTGCTGCAAGCCAGCCGTCAATGGACATCTCCATCTCCAGCTCCAGCTCCAGCTCCAGATCCAGCTCACCCTCTCCCCAGTAAACATCCCTCCGTCCTTCCCCTGCACCTGTCCCCAAAGGTAAAGAAATGTTGCATTTACATTTTGATTTTCTGTTTTATTTTATGTTACTTCATCTGTTAACCCACCTGTCTCTGTTCATGTCCACAGACGTCTGCTGCTCCTGCTCCTCCTCCTCCTCCTCCTCCTCTCCACTCCAGTCATTCAGCCAGCCAGCCTCTGCACCCCTCCACAAAGGTAATGAAAACTTGCTTTTACTTTTTGATTTTGTGTTTTGTTTTTATGTTACTTCATCTGTTAACCCACCTGTCTGTGTTCATGTCCACAGACGTCTCCTCCTCTCCAGCCAGCCTCTGCAACACCTACCTTCACTGACCTCCTGCTCATCTCCCACTAACCTGCACAGCTTCATCATCCAGGTACCGTACAGTACATAATGAAATGTGAATTTAATTTTGCTTTTCTGTTTAGTTTCATGCTACATTTCATCATCCACCTGTGTCTTGTCATGTCCACAGCATCCCTCCAAAGCATTGTGGAAAGGCCGCCCCCTGGTCCAAACATCAGCACACAAACATCACAGTAAGGACAAGTTGTTTTTGGATGTGTTTAATTTATCTGTAAGCACAACACCTTGCTGTCTGTGTGGTTTCATATGTTTCATTACAGTACATAATGTTAACTTACAAATTTCTGTTTTCTAACAGTGACACCTGCTGCGTTCCCTCCTCTCCTGGGTGTACTGGCATCACACTGACTGAGGGATTAACCCTCCTGGGTGTACTGGCATCACACTGACTGAGGGATTAACCCTCCTGGGTGTACTGGCATCACACTGACTGAGGGATTAACCCTCCTGGGTGTACTGGCATCACACTGACTGAGGGGATTAACCCTCGTGGGTGCAATGAAATCACACTGACTGAGGGGATGCTCCATGCCTCCTCCATGCCTCCTCCATGCCTCCTCCATGCCTCCTCCCATGTCAGACACCTGGACGCCTGTCTGACCACAGTCTGAACACCCGTGCGCTACCTCCTCTCCTCCACATGAACGTGAGGCCTTTTCACAACTTGTGCATGTGTGTGTGTGGGGGGGTGTCATCTCTCTGTGCGAACGCTGATTCGCTGTAGTGGGAACGCACGCCGTTGCGACCAACCCACTTTGTCGTCATTTCCGGTACTTCATTGGTCGAAGGTTAGAAAACTACATTTACCATGGTTGCTTGGGAAAAGGACTACAAGCACTGTGATTGATTGGTTGACGTCACGTATCTGTGTAGCGAGCTCCGCCTCGCTCAGCACAGCAGAGCTGGTGACGCGCTGCGTCGACCCGCCTATTTGTGTCGTCATTTCCTGGTGCACTTTGAGTGACGAACAGTCACGTTCACAAAAAACATCATAAAAAGTCAGCATTTTATGGTGAGTTACCAGCTTTTAATTTTGTTCTGTACACAAACAATAGCTCCTGTTTATTTTAAATAAAATATTTAGAATAACAGAGGTACGGACAAACATTTTTGCTTATTTTAAATACAAAGAATTTAAAATAACAAACAAAAGTACAGTTTTCACTCCAGATAACTAAAAAAAATTTTCCTTTCTCTTCCTTTCTCTGACACATCATCTTCCACAATGCCCCTCAGACTAAATATGTTAACATCCAATATTGAAGTCTGTTGTGTTGAATTTAAGTGTGCTGACGTTTTAAGTTGAAAGAAAGTGAAATCATGTCAATCAAGTGTAATGGTGTTAATTTAGTTGATTTATTTTAAATAAATGATAGTGTCTCTTTGACATATCAAACTAAGTTAACGTCTTTGTCACTTAATGGCTTTGTGTATTTATCCATCATAAAGATCACAGAAATATTGGGTAAACTGAAAAAGAACAGAATCCGTGAACATTTACTATTCAATCTGAATAAGTAAATTAATTAAGATAAAGAGGTCAGTATTAATATTGACCTCCTCATAATTCTTACATCTCAAGGCCACGACCCGACCAAAGCAGATTGGATCGAATGTGCCTTATTTTCACTCACAGGGCCCATCACAAACTACCATGAAGAGACACAGTTGATGGAGGAAGCAGATGTGGACAGTGCATTAAAAACTGTAACAGCTGGAACCACAACGGCTGAAAAGAAAGCAGACAGAGATAAACGTTTGGCTAAATTAAGCCTTCTGTTAAAGGCCAAGCTAGACTTTGAAACTGCTGTACGCCGGGCTGTCTCTACATCATGTTTAACAGCACAAATGGAGGTTGCCACTTTACAGCAGGAGGTAAAGAGTTTAACACAGTCGAGTATTGGCAGCGCTGAACAAACGCGTAGTCTCTACGAAGAATGCAGAGTGTTAAAAAGGGATTTTGACCAATCACAAGATGATTTGGAAAAATGTGTGGTGGAGAAGGATACGTATTACCATCAATACAAGTCGCTTCAGGCGGATTGTGGGGAGGCACGAGACGCGCTGGAAAAATGCACGGACACCCTGGAATCATTATCACTACGGTACACAAGGCTGCAAGAAGATTATAGAAAATCACAAGAACAGCACATGATGTTACAACGTGAAAATGATGGGTTAAAAGTCCAACTGAATAGTTGTAAAATAGAGCGTGCATCAGCAATGAACAAACTCTTTGAAGAAGAGAGAAAATGTTTGGGTCTCATGAGTAAACACCTTGAGAACTCACCGCCTCCGCTGCCTCCTCCCATACCTGATGACCTACTCCCTCCTCCACCGCCCCCGCCCATGCCAGATGCACTACTGGGTAATGTGTCAGCCTTAAGGACGTTCAGAGTGCTGCGAGCGCTCAAAACCATCTCAGTCATCCCAGGTGAGGAAGACCATGGAGGAAATCTGAAACACAGCCCTCCTGAGTCTGCTTGAAGCACCGAGTGTTTCAAATCTTTTTCAGCATACTACCTTCTGAGCTGCTTATCACCACGAAGTGAGGCAGTAGCAGTTTATCCCCAGTTATTCCCATCCCTCCAACACCACCGCGCCGTCCCTTAGGGCCTCTAAAACCGACAATCCCACCGGATGCACCGGTGGGTGGATCTGATAATAACCCACAAATACCTCTATCAATGGCTGAACTACGGAATATGGCGAAAAGCATTCAAACCTTCGCCCCTGGCCCAATGGGCTCACACGAAACCAAGATCTATCTCGAGGACCTTGATTTCCAGCTTCAACGTTTCCCAGAAGCTACAGATGATGATAGAATCTGTCTGTTAAGGTTAACATCGGACAGGACGGTGCATGCTTTTATGAAGCGTCAACGAGAAGCAGTGATGAAAGACTACAGTCTTCTCTGTGCTGCGCTGATAAGGGAGTTTTCTCCTTGCACGGGGCCCGATGGCATCATAACAGCAGCTAACATCAAGCAAGGTAGGAATGAACACCCAAGGTCATATTATGACCGAATATTCCGTGCCTATTTCGGGGACAGATGCGAACCTGAAATGGAGGAGGAGGTAGGGTTTAAGTATATTTTCAGCCAAAACCTCTGCCCTGACATAAGAGAGAAAGTACATGTCAGCGCAAACTATAAACGGAGGTCCATCGAAGACATAAGAGAGTGCGCGATAGATGTTTTTACAGGTCGCACACCAAACAAAACACCCTTTGAAGTGTGTCCTGGTGAAAAGGTCAAATACCAAACGCTAGACCTTGAAGGAGCAAGAGCGCCAGCTCACTCTTTTAAGGAAGCCGAGAATAAGCAAAATTTCCAACCTGACAGACCGCAAAATGAAGGTGTCCGCTGGAACAAAGACCAAAAGGGGTCCAGAGACCCCAAGTGGTACAGGCCGCATCAAGAGGAAGAGCCCCATCAAAAAAGGAAGGCTTTCCAAAAGAAAAAGAAATATGGGTCCCAAGGAGACTCATATGAAAGAGGGTGGTCCCAGAGAGGACCCCCGAGCAATGCGCCAGCTCCTGCACCTCAAACTGAACAGTCTGGGGCGAGGAAAAACCCACAGAAGTTCCAGAAAAAAGGCCCTAAACCTCTGTCTTCAGAAGAGATGGAGAACATACGTCGGTTGTTAGAAAGTTTGAAAAAAACAAACAAGGAAAACAAACCTGGTGTGATGTGTAGCACTATCATTGATAGTGACTCAGAACACACAAATAACAGCAATGCCACGATTGCTGACAGTCACCAAGATACTGATGGTCAGGATGCTGACAATCAGGGTATAGACAGTCAACAAGATGTTGACTGTAAACATGACGTCATTGTTACAGAGTCCGAGAGCCCCTCATCAGAAAAAGGGGGGGAAAGCGCACTCACCAAAGACAATGACTCGTCACAGACCGATCACTCAGACCCATGTGTGACTGCACTACCAATACAGGTGAATGAAATTCACACAGACAATGGTAGACGTAACAAACGTCGAAAAAAACCTGATAGGTTCCTGTGTAACATTATCAGGAAGGGGCCCGCTAAGAAGGCTTACCTGTCAATCACTTTAGAAGGGGTCCTCACAGAAGAGGCCCTCCTGGATGGTGGGGCTGACATAACCATTATGTCTCCCACACTGTTGAAGGAGCTAAGGATAGCCGCTAGCGGGGTTGACAGGGAAATACCCCTCAAAGAATGTGCTGTAGTACTGCAGGGACTCTCAGAGACGAGAACAACCCTTACAGCTATAGCCATGGTTCATATGCAGATTGGTGAAATGACGCTATACCACCCGGTACACGTGTCCACCGTTGACTCATTCCCATTTTTGGTTGGCCAAGACTTTATAAACCGCTTCGACGCGATTATAGATTATGGTGATCAAACAATGTGGACCAGAGTGAGCCAACCACTGCCAATCGATATGCCTACACAAGGTGACACTGACTGTCTAACAGCAGGTACCGCGGAAGGCACAAAGGGGTCCTCCAACGAGAGCACAATCCCGGTAAGTGAACCTTCAGCAACAGGTGAGGCAGAAAAGGCCCAACAAGAGAGCCTCCTCTGCGAGCTGGAACAGTCAGCACCCACTGAACACTACCTACCACGGGTAGTCAAAGGTGTTGAGATCCAAGGATCCCACGCCGATGATGCTGTTTTGTCTCCTTGGACGGAGAAATCAGCGATCAGCCAAGCTTTCTATGGAACCTTGGTTGAGAAACAGTTGGGTCTAGATATGAACAAAAAGGCTTTCCGCTTTTCGTTAGACCCCAACGATAAACAGGTAATGACCGCAATAGGGATCATTGCCCTGAAACTAATCTGGAACCAACGAGAACTGGATCACCCGTTCCTCGTGGTCCCGAACTTACCA
>JBBPBX010097751.1:0-12805 GCA_038048925.1 Garcialebias charrua
TTTTTTATTTATTGTACAGTACAGTATTCATTTACTGTGCAGTTCTGTGCGTGTTTATGGCCTTAGTATGTCTGCTTGTTCAGTCTCATGCCATTAAATATGTGTGCGGCGCTCCGTTAGCGGTATAACCGCGACCTATGTCAGAAACGCGGACCTACGACAGGCATGTGTTTTTGGTCCGCGAGGTACGACAAAATCGACCTAAGTCACACACGTAGGTCCCTATCCCTGACGTAACTCGAGGGGTTGCTGTACAGTGGGGTGTGGGTGTGTTTGTTCCTTCTGAAGTCCACAATCATCTCCTTCGTCTTCTTCACATTCATGTGAAGGTTGTTCTCTTTGCACCAGCTCTCCAGATGTTCCACCTCCTGTCTGTAGCTGGATTCATCATTATCTGTGATGCATCCCACCACAGCTGTATCATCTGCAAACTTAACAATATGACAGCCTGGATGTGTGGCTGTACAATCATATGTGAGCAGAGTGAACAGAAGAGGGCTCAGCACACATCCTTGAGGAGAGCCAGTGCTGAGGGTGATGGTGGAGGAGGAGAAGTTGTGGATCTTCACGGACTGTGGTCTGTTTGTTAAGAAGTCTAGTACCCAGTTACAGATGGAGGGGCTTAGTCCAAGTGTGGATAGTTTGTCTATCAGAGTTTGGGGGATCATGGTGTTGAAAGCAGATGTGAAGTCCACAAAGAGCAGACGCACGTATGAGTCCTTCTGATCCAGGTGGGTGAGAGCAGTGTGGACCACAGAGGAGATGGCGTCCTCTGTTGATCGGTTCTCGCGGTATGCATATTGATGAGGGTCCTCGCTGATGTTGACGGTTGTCTTGATGTGGGACATGACCAGTTTCTCAAAACATTTAGCGACTATCGGGGTGAGAGCCACCGGTCTATAGTCATTCAGACCAGTCACTGTGGAGCTTTTTGGGACTGGGATGATGGTGGCAGTCTTCAGGCAGGTGGGAACTGACTCCAGTGAAAGTGAGGTGTTGAAGACGTCAGCCAGCACCTCACAGAGCTGGTCCGCACATTCCTTCAGAACTTTCCCTGGGATGTTGTCTGGACCCGTAGCTTTATGAGGGTTGATCCTTCTGAGACTACCTCTCACTTCTGCTGCGGTCACTTTGAGGTGCTCCTCGTCTGGTGATGAGGTGAGTCTGGTGCTAGCTGGTCTGTTTGGATCTTCAAAACGTGCATAAAACTTATTGAGGGCATCAGGCAGGGATGGGTCCCTGGGGCATTGTTTGCTTTTGCCCTTGTAGTCTGTTAAGCATTTGATGCCCTGCCACATGCTCCGTGGATCATGTGAGATGAACTGACCCTCGATCCTCTGTGCATACGCGGCTTTGGCCTTCTTTATGCCATCATCCAGTTCTCTCCTGCACTTTCTCAACTCCTCAGTATCTCCAGACTTGAATGCAGTGTCCCTGGCTGCCAGCAGGGTGCGGACATCCTTATTTAGCCAGGGTTTTTGATTGGGGTAAAATTTAACATACTTTCTTATGGATACATTTTCAGCACATGTACTGATGTAACCCAGGACTGAGGAAGCATAAAGTTCCAGGTCAACTGAACTTCCATTCGTAGCTGCCTCTTTGAAGACAGACCAGTTTGTGTTTTCAAAGCAGTCTCTCAGCATGGGGGTACTATCTTGGCGCCACAATGTGATCTCTCTTTGTTCCGGCTTGGAACGTCTGAGTGGGGGTAGCTGTCTAGGGACCAATAACAGGGAGCGATGGTCGGAAGCCCCGAGCGGTGGGCGTGGCTTCGCCGTGTACGCCCCCTTCACATTCGTGAAGACTTGGTCTAGCGTCTTATTTCCTCGTGTTGCTGTGAAAACGTGCTGATTGAAGGTTGGAAGGATGACACGTAAATCCACATGATTGAAGTCCCCGGAGACAATGAAAAACCCCTCAGGATATTTACACTGCAGCGAGGTGAGTAAGTCATGAATTTCTCCCTGGGCGTCGTTGGCATTAGCATCGGGTGCTATGTAAACAGCGCTTATTATTATCGCTGAATAGTCGCGGGGAAGGTAATGTGGGCGACATCTTATTGTTAAAAGCTCCACAGCAGCTGAGCAGATCCTGCTGATAACGGCACAGTTCGTGCACCAGTCTTTGTTAACGTAAATGCAGACGCCTCCGCCTCGTGCTTTCCCCGTAGTCTCGATACACCGGTCCGTTCTGAAAAATAGCCTATTATCCAACTCATAAACAGAGTCAGGAGTGTCCTCGTTGATCCACGTTTCCGTGAGGCAAACCACCGAGCATCTCCTCATCTCCTCCGACGTTGTTACTCTCAGACGAAGCAAATCCATCTTGTTGTCCAGCGAGCGCACGTTGGACAGAAAAAGAGCCGGCATCGGCGGTCTCCCGGTTTTAGCGTCTGCCCGCAGTCTCGTCATAATTCCTGCTCGACAGCCACGCTTTTTCCCTCGAGAGCACCGTTTCCTCTTCTTTCCTCCGGAGCGCATCTGTTTCCAGAAAGATGATCTTAGCAGATCCAATCTTCCGAGCTCTGATTTGAGTTCGTTGCTGATTTCAGCTGTGCCTTGTGGTAAATCCGCTCCAATTCTTAACAGCTCAGTTCGGCTATAATTCACCCGCAAAAAACGCTCAGAGTCAGGTACAAAAACACTATTAAAACTACTAAAAACTGGGGATGTTCTGGGAGCCCATGAAGCTGCGGCTGGTCTGAGCGCGGCCATCTTGATGAAAAGATAAAAAAAGAAAAAAACACAACAACAAAACATTCGTTTTTCAATGTTGTGGCCCGCTGTTCAGCAGCAGGGCACGTCTGGAGGTTGATTAAAGGCCTGCAGGCCTTTCTCCAGCCCACCACCGGCCCTCCCTCATGCATGAGGAAGGACGTGCTTATTGGGATTAGGTGAGCAGATGCTCCTCGTTGGTTGGATCCAGCGTGGCATGGACTATTTCCTGCTTCGCCCTTTATTCCAATAGGAGCTAAAGGGCTAAGCTATACGAAGTTAGAACGTTGGTTACGTATCGTAATCCCAGATTCTACGAGTATAGCGGAGCCCTTTAGCTATCGGGCCACTCTGTATCCAAAATGGCTGAATGAATTAGCTATTTTTGGAGGCAAATTCACCTCGGTCGAGGGGTTTTGAGTGTTTGTATAAACAAATATTGTGTGAGGATGCAAAATGTCATTGGCCATAATGAGATGACATTTGATGAGGTACAGTGATGAGCAGCACTCACTTCACACGGGTGTGATTTTTTAAAATTAAATGCTCAGCATCCAATTAGACTGAACTGGAAAGAGAAGCAAATGTCTAGTTTGACTCGATCTTGACAACATATCCATGCACCTATTAAGCTCACCAAGAACATTGTCCTTTGATTATTTCTTATAGCTTGCACTTTCACATTTTCTTTATTCAAAATTAATCCTTTTTTTTTTTGCATTTCATACAGAAGAGGCATGAAAGACAAGATGCAATACATTTTAGAAATTCAAAAGAATTTTTTACTATATGGCACACTAAGAGCATAATTATACAGGTAGTCCCCGACTTACGAGCGCTCTTACTTACGAGGTTCCAGACTTACGAGCTGGCGAATTTTTGGAAAAAAACGCAAAAAATACCGAGTTTTTCTGTGTTTTTTCACCACAGTTCGTTAGCTAAACATGTGGACACACGTTTCCGATCATTTTTATGCACTAGTAAGCAGTTTTTCGATGAAAAACGAGTGTTTGTAGTCGCACTAGCAAAACCGTTCCAACTTACGAGCGAAATTCCGGACTTACGAGAACTTGTGCTTCGTGTTTCAACTTACAAATTTTCATCTTACGAGCACCTCGTTGTAACGGAACTCGCTCGTAAGTCGGGGACTACCTGTATTCTCAATCACCAGCAGTCTATAAAGTAATTTGCAGGGGAGGAAGCTCACCAAATATGCAGTTGTGTTGTGTCCTTCTGAGGAAAGAGGTTTTTAAACATCTTTTCTACCATTTTAGTGTTTTCAACTGAGGAGCTTTGGATATATTCATTTAAAAAATATAGCACAAGAATATCTCTGCACAGAAAAAAATAAATAAAAATTACTTTAAGTTTTTTTTTTTAAACCAAACTGACAAGTTTCTCCACTGTAATTGTTGTGTGATGTTAAGGCATTGAAACACCTGGTTCAATTTAGAAGATATTTAAGATTAACTACAAGCACCTGAAGCTGACTCAGAGAACTCTGTGATTTTAGAGAAAGATCAAAGCCAAATGTAGACACGGTGCACCCCAAATCAACTTTTTTTAATAAAGTGCATTAAAACAATGGCCGCTGACACAAAGTGCTGTACATGAGGAACATTATTCTATAATTTAAAGCAGATTGGAGTGAAGCAAAATCAGCTTTTGAGTAGAAGTCACTAGATAGATTTAGAAAAAGCTAAGAGTTTTGTTATTTAAAGACAAATAATTGTTATTGTTCCCAATATTTTTAATTATAAGATTTTACTTTGTGATAAATTTGCCCAAATAACAAATAGAATTTCTCCATCTACATCAAACACCTGTGCCAGGGGGACAAATTTGTAAAGTATAATTCTTGATCTGAAGTCAGGGGCCACACAAAATCGTTTCAGGGGCCACAAATGGCCCTCGGGCCACACTTTGGACATCCCTGATATACAGTATTTGAACAATTTCAAAACATTTCATTAATAGCAGATGTTCTGTGGCACATTTTGAACTTTTAGATAAGAATTTGTGCTCAAGTGCCTAGAGAGCTTAGCATATTTTTCCTTGAGGAAAAATGAGCCAGACCACATTGAAATGGTCTACATTTAATAAATGAATGCAGTTCAGTCTATCAAATAAATTACCATCTTTTGACGAACTGATTCTTCCATCAGTAATGACTCCACCCCATGAAGTCTTGTTCACTGGTGACTGGCAGCTGGACAGGGAATGTATAAGTTGCGGTGGCTGGTCCCCGGATACCACCTTGTGTCATTTTGCCCTGTCAACTTGGTTCTTGATGAACTGCACATCTCTGGACAGATCCTTCACCACCACAAGTACTTCAGTGAGCACTGAAGTCATCTTGTGGATGGCAAGGTCTTTAGAAGAAAAGTTAAAATCATTAAATGAGAAACAAAAATAACCTGCTAATGACACAGTGAGGAATGTCCAACAGACTTGCCTTTCAAAAGCTGCTCTTCGCTGCTAGTCATCTGTGTGTTCCATCTGTAAAACACAAACATTCATACAACTTCATCTTTGCATACATTTTGAAAGGTTTGGAGCATGTGTCTGCGCATAATTGATGTTGATTTTATTTTGGTTAGAAATGTTAGTGTTTGTTCAACAGGGAACAGTTTGTTAACAGAAAGGGCATTTTCTGTATGTAATCAGGATAGAACTCAGATGAATAGAATACACAGGACCACAATGGAAACCAGTCTCTGTGGGCTTTGTGTGATGTTTAGCTTTTAAGCAACATTGTATACCCGTAGAAATTGTTAATTAGTGTTGTATAAAGTACCTCAAAGTAATACTTTTGTAAAAGTACAAGTACCTTATCATAAAATTACTTTGGTAAAAGTTAAAGCTCCACTGACATGATCTTTTAACTTTTCAAAAAATGGCACAACATATATAAATATTAAGATAGACCTCTGACCGTTTTTGCTAAAATAATGTTCAATGAATGAAATTTCCTCTCAAAATATTTTAAATTTAGCGCCGTTTTTTAGACCGTAAATCCGGATTTTCCGGTCACGTGTCAGCAGAACCGATCTGACGTCACGTCCGATACTGAACTCTGCTCAAACCGTACATTGAATGGACAAAAATATAAACGCATCCGTCGAATTTAGCCAATTAAAACTACATTTTATTTGATTTGGCTTCAGTTCGTGGAGAAAAAGTTATTTTGAGTGATGCACAACGAACGGAAAGGTTTATATTCTCCGTGTTGCTTCTGTAAGAGTTATCACGATAGCTCTGCTGCCATCTGGTGCTCAATGTGAAACCTCCCTTGAAAAAAAAAAGCAACACGGAGAATATAAACCTTTCCGTTCGTTGTGCATCACTCAAAATAACTTTTTCTCCACGAACTGAAGCCAAATCAAATAAAATGTAGTTTTAATTGGCTAAATTCGACGGATGCGTTTATATTTTTGTCCATTCAATGTACGGTTTGAGCAGAGTTCAGTATCGGACGTGACGTCAGATCGGTTCTGCTGACACGTGACCGGAAAATCCGGATTTACGGTCTAAAAAAACGGCGCTAAATTTAAAATATTTTGAGAGGAAATTTCATTCATTGAACATTATTTTAGCAAAAACGGTCAGAGGTCTATCTTAATATTTATATATGTTGTGCCATTTTTTGAAAAGTTAAAAGATCATGTCAGTGGAGCTTTAAAGTCTCCTGTAAGAATATTACTGGAGTAAAAGTCCTAAAGTATCTTATTTATTTTGTACTTAAAGTGCGACTAAACCCAAAATTAACTTTTTTTTAGCTGATAAACTCCCTAGAATGTGTTTAAAATGTTATCTAGCACTATGGCTGTGTTTATTCTCACATAATTGTGCATATCTGTGTAAATTGGCAATATTTGGCAATATTTGGCCTAAAAATGTGTTTACGGTAGTTCTATGGGTTGAACTGGTGGATTACACCTTAATTTTCTTATTTGTGCAAATGCTCATGTGTGACATGTCTGCTCATGTGTGATGTCACACAGGTGGTTCAAGCAGAGCCAATCCCCTGCAGAGGTGAGAAGTGCATACCTTATATGGAAATGCTGCATTTCACTCCTGACAAGCGGTTTTATTTTTCTTTTCATTTTCATTTCTTTAGGCCTTTGGTTTTGGATGGAATGGGTGGAATAGATAAATACATCTACATGTTTATTCTTTGTTGTTGCTTGGTGTATGTTGTCTAGAGGTTTAATTTGTTTTAGGCTGTTGCTGGTGGAGGCGTGAACAAAAGCACAACTCTACCTCCACCCCTCCTTGTCTCTCGACACGCCCATTTTCAGGGAGATTTTGGAAGGAGGAGTTACCGATCCACAGGGGTTTAGGTCCGTGTACATTCAGGCAGTTCGTTTTTTCATTTGAAACAAAAAATGAAAAAAATGAAAAAAAACACTTGTTTTTCCGTTTTTCGTTTATTGAACCAAAACAAAAACATGGATTACAAACCGTTATCCGATTTCCGATTTTGTGCACAAAACGAAAATGGAAAAAACGGATAACGACGGGTCAATTTCGATTTTGTAATTTCTTTTATTGACAGCGGATATGACCCGGAAGTTCTCTCTGCCCCGCAAATGTGACGTGTCGAAGCATTTGTGTGCACATTTAAGAGTATAGAATTCTTTTGAGCATATTTACACAGAACAAACTTTGTATTGTTTAAAAAAACTCTTAACGTTGCAGGAAAAACTGGTATACTACGGAGCCCCCCAGGGGACGTGGGGAAAAAGAAATTGCGGTTCCTTTAAAAAGAATGTGGACCATCTGAAATAAGCATGTCACGATAGCTCAACTGGTAACGCTTCGGTTCGCCACTCCAAAGGTCACAGGTTCGACTCCCACATGGGACAACATTTTTTTTAAGATTATTTATTAATTCCAGATTAAAAAAACACAAGAAAACTATTTACAAAACAACAATAAAAACGTTCAATTATATAATCATTCCTCTTTCTTATTTTGCTTAATGGTTTTTAACTCATCCCTGAAATTCTGACAGAATCACAAGTTCAGATGGACAGACAGAGCGCAGGCTGCCGCGTCGGCTCGAACAGCTGATTCCACGGAGCTTGAACGTGAAATATACAACGGAAAATTACTTTTACCACTGCAGCACACACTGGACATCCTTATATTTAAGGCTGATTTCAAAATTCAATTAAATTGAGTGTACTGTCTGCTCCATTGTCGTAATGTTGAGCCATTTTAAACAACAATGCTGCAGATAATACATGTTTTTATTGTGTTTATTCTGTGACACAGTTCACACTTGAACTTGTGATTCTGTGTCAGAATTTCAGGGATGAGTTAAAAACCATTAAGCAAAATAAGAAAGAGGAATGATTATATAATTGAACGTTTTTATTGTTTTTTTGTAAATAGTTTTCTTGTGTTTTTTTAATCTGGAATTAATAAATAATCTTAAAAAAAATGTTGTCCCATGTGGGAGTCGAACCTGTGACCTTTGGAGTGGCGAACCCAAGCGTTACCAGTTGAGCTATCGTGACATGCTTATTTCAGATGGTCCACATTCCATTTAAAGGAACCGCAATTTCCTTTTCCCCACGTCCCCTGGGGGGCTCCGTAGTATACCAGTTTTTCCTGCAACGTTAAGAGTTTTTTTAAACAATACAAAGTTTGTTCTGTGTAAATATGCTCAAAAGAGTTCTATACTCTTAAATGTGCACACAAATGCTTCGACACGTCACATTTGCGGGGCAGAGAGAACTTCCGGGTCATATCCGCTGTCAATAAAAGAAATTACAAAATCGAAACTGACCCGTCGTTATCCGTTTTTTCCATTTTCGTTTTGTGCACAAAATCGGAAATCGGATAACGGTTTGTAATCCATGTTTTTGTTTTGGTTCAATAAACGAAAAACGAAAAAACAAGTGGTTTTTTTGTTATTTCATTTTTTGTTTCAAATGAAAAAACGAACTGCCTGAATGTACACGGACCGGTTTAGTCGCACTTTAAGTATCAAAAGTAAAATATTTTCCAAAATACATTTATTGGGAGGTGATCTCCCCCCCCCCCCAAAAAAAAATAATAATAATAATAATAATTTTTTTTTAAAGGCATGCAGCAGTGATGGATTGTGTACAAACTAATGTGGTGTCAGAATGGTAACTATTTACTCTTCTGATCCAACCACAATTAAATTCACTTTATCCAGATGCAGTTTATCAGGATACAGTAGTATTTTTGGACAATAATGAGCCAGAATGAAGGAGTAACAACTTCCTACATCTTACCTTTTTTCAATGCTGTTGTCTTGAAACTGGTATGTGATTCTGGAAAAAAAGAAAGAAAAAAAAAAGAGATGGGGGATTAATATGCTGCATTGAAAAAAGCTGAAACATTGAATAATTTTAGATTTGGATCAAAATCAAGCAAGTTAATTATACTATAATATTGTTATTGTTCATTATGAAATATTAGCCTAACTAAATGTCTAATTATAAACCTCACGCAGACTCTACCACTGGTACATTTTCATCTTTAAATCACTTCTTGGTCTGCTGCCCTCATACATCTCCTCCTACATGTCTTTGCGTGAGTGCAGCTACAGCGTGCGCTCTCAGGACATGATTACCTGCAGTGTTCCGTCAGTGAGGACTGAACTTGGAAAAAGGGCCTTCTCCTACTCTGCTCCTGCTTCATGGAATATCTTACAAAAAGATCTGAAGCTCTCGACCTTGACTTCTCTAAATGGTTTTCAGAATCTGTTGGAATCCTGGCAAAAACCAATGCAGATTTGTTCCTGTCTTTGATTTTATACGTCTACCTTATAATGTTTTGCTAGTTTTTTGATACTTTGTTAAAAAAAAAAAAATAGAAAAAAATATATATATATATTTTGTTTTTTTCTCTCTTTTTGTTTTCTATTGTTTATTGTTTGTTTGTTTATTGTTTAATGAAATTCTATCACTGCTGTTCATTGTTCTTTAGTTTTAGCAGGTCGCTTTCGTAAATGAGCCCATGAGGTTCAAAAGATTTACCTGACTAAATAAAGGTTGAATGAAAAAATTATAACTATACCAGGACCAATACAGTCTGAGACTTTACAAAATGCACAACCAAACTTTAATAAATAATAATTTTATTTATAAAGCGCTTTCAAACAAAGTGCTGAACAGTTACAAAAAGATAAGAATCAATATAAAAAGGTTGTAAGAACAAATAAAACATTGAAAAAGGATTATATATTACAATTTTTCCTGTTTTGGCATGAGTCACCCAATATGCACGGTTTTGATTTGCTGACTCGCACCACGTGATTCAGTAACAGCATGCGATTGGTCTGTAATCGCGCATTGTTACTGAATCACGTTGTGCGAAACCCCCCCCCCCCCTACGCTTTTGATTGGTTTACTCGCACAACGTCAGTCAGTAGCAGCGCTCATTGGCCCGTTTGAATTTGCCCGGGTTGACAAAAGATTAAAATAACACTTGAGTTTCGAAACACAGCGAAATGTTAACGAATAGGTCTGACAACAATACACCGAAACTGTACGGTTCAGTTTCTATTTGTAAACGGAGCTAAATTAATAAGTACACGCCAATATTCATGAATTTTTATGTTAGTTGACTTATATTAAACTGCGACATACGTACAAAACAACGTAGGTATTTTTAAATAAACATAGATAAGATTAAATCACCCAACTTACTGCAGAGGTGCTCAGAGTAGCATTCAATTCCAGGGTTCAGTCGACGCACGTTGCAAACCAGCAGCATGATGAAATCCGGAAGAGGTTGTGACTCGGTAGGGACATACCACTAGTAAAAAAAAAAGAAGGGGGTGGACCGCTCCAATTTCTTATAGTACCTTGTTTTCGTGACTACACGTTATGCAAAAACAGTAAGTAATAATATTTACTGACAAGTAAGGTAATGTACTGAGAAAAATTACAACCAATTCTCCTCAACATTTAAGCTTATTTAAAATGTGATAACCCCCGCAAAATGCTCTCACCCAGAGCTGGGAAGGGAGGGGAGGGGTGAAGAGAGGAGGAGGGGTAGTGAGGACAAACAGCAAAATGCTCTCACCCAGAGCCTAGAGGGACTTCAATGAAGCTCCTGTTACAGTATTATGGTTTGATGACCCCACCCCCCAAAGAATGTCATTCAAGTATGCCTCCTTTAGCCCAGGGGTTCCCAACCTTGAGGAACACCATCCAGCATGTTTTAGTGGTTCCTCTGCTCCGACACACCTGATTTTAATAAACAGGTTATTTACAGGCTTCTGCAGAACATGAAGTCATTAAAATCACTGGATCAGGTGTGTTGGAGCAGAGAAGCAACTTAAACATGCAAGATGGTGTTCCTCAAGGACCAGGGTTGGGAACCACTGCTAGCCCACCCAGCACCAGCAACATGTAACAGATCAGCAGCAACATGAACAGATCAGTAGCAACATGAAACAGATCAGCAGCAACATGAAACAGATTAGCAGCAACATGAAACAGATCAGCAGCAACATGAACAGATCAGTAGCAACATGAAACAGATCAGCAGCAACATGAAACAGATCAGCAGCAACATGAAACAGATCAGCAGCAACATGAAACAGATCAGCAGCAACATGAAACAGATCAGCAGCAACATGAAACAGATCAGCAGCAACATGAAACAGATCAGCAGCAACATGAAACAGATCAGCAGCAACATGAAACAGATCAGCAGCAACATGAAACAGATCAGCAGCAACATGAAACAGATCAGCAGCAACATGAAACAGATCAGCAGCAACATGAAACAGATCAGCAGCAACATGAAACAGATCAGCAGCAACATGAAACAGATCAGCAGCAACATGAAACAGATCAGCAGCAACATGAAACAGATCAGCAGCAACGTGAAACAGATCAGCAGCAATATGATGTGATATTTCACAGTGACCATTCTGGTTAGATATTCATGAGTCTAACAGCCTCAGGGTAGAAGCTGTTCCTCAGTCTAGTGGTTCTACACTTAATGCTCCTCAACATCCTTCCTGAGGGGAGTGGGGCAAAAAGTGTGTGTGCTGGGTGAGTGTGGTCCTTCATGATGCAGGTGGCTCTCTTCCTGCATCTGGAGGTGTAAATGTCTGTGATGGTGGGGAGACTGACTCCAACATCTTCTGTGCAGCCTTCACCACTCTCTGCAGAGCTTTTCTTTCTGCAGCTGTGCAGCCTCTATGCCACACATTGATGCTGGAGCACAGGATGCTCTCCACTGCACACCTGTAGAAGGAGGTGAGGACTGAGCTGCTCAGACCAGCTCGTCTCAGCCGCCTGAGGAAATAGAGTCTCTGGTGAACTTTCTTGATCAGGCTTTGCACCAGCTCTCCAGGTGTTCCACCTCCTGCTTGTAGCTGGACTCATCATAGTTTGTGATGCATCCCACCACAGCTGTATCAGCTGCAAACTTTATCAGAGTCAGAGAGTCAGAGAGAATTTATTGTCATTTGCACCGCATGTAGTACATGTGTTGAAAACGAGATTAGGGTCCCAGTTACATCCAACAACAAATGCAAGAGAAAAACAATAATAACATCTAGGATTAACTAAGAGAGACATCAGCTAGTAATACACTAAGCCCTAATGTAGTAGAAAAACATCATTATAAACAGCAGCACGAACATGAGCAGATGGTCACAGATGAACGCAGCAACAAGAAACAGATCAGTATCAGCATGATGTGACATTTTGCAGTGTTTATTCTTATTATTTATTTATTCATGAGTCTGACAGCCTCAGGGTAGAAGCTGTTCCTCAGTCTAGTGGTTCTACATTTGATGCTCCTCAACCTCCGTCCCGAGGGGAGTGGTGCAAAGAGTGAGTGTGCTGGTGAGTGAGGTCTTTCATGATGCAGGTGGCTCTTTTTCTGCATCTGGAGGTGTAAATGTCTGTGATGGTGGGGAGACTGACTCCCACAGACTTCTGTGCAGCCTTCACCACTCTCTGTAGAGCTTTCCTCTCTGCAACTGTGCAGCCTCCATGCCACACGTTGATGCTGGAGCACAGGACGCTCTCCACTGCACACCTGTAGAACGAGGTGAGGACTGAGCTTCTCAGACCAGCTCG
>JBBPBX010097752.1:0-12805 GCA_038048925.1 Garcialebias charrua
TCAGGGCCGGCCCAAGGCATAAGCAAGTGGCTGCTTAGGGCCCCGGGGCCACTAGGGGGCCCCCTAAGTGCAACAGATTATTATTTATTTTATTTTTTTAGTAATGATTTCCATGTGATTCTATTTAATCTTTTAAGTTCAGCTTTTGTAAATTGTTACATACATTTACATAGTTTTAAGAAATAATTATTCAACTTTAAATTTCTTTGTTCAAACCATTTTACGTGGTTTCATTGTTCATTTACATTATTTATTTCCTTGATATTTTTATTTTCTTTTGTCTAATTTTGCACAATTTAATTAATTTTTATGCATCCAAGTTATTTTATCTGTCGTTTGTTGTTGATCTTGCACTCCAAATTATTTTGAACATTACTGTTGCAGTTCTTTGGAACCAAAGTTAATAAACCAGATAATATTTTCCCAGTAAAATATATTGTATACTGGTGTTTTTTTTCCCTTTAGTTACTTTTAGTACCAAAATACACAAAGAATAATGTAACCAGGGTTGTCAGAGTTGCAATGGGTTTATGTTAGGTCAGTGAATGATCTGATCATCTGACTGTTGATTGCAGTAATCCACATTATTAGCAAAAATATAGAGGGCCCCAAACCAAATTTCGCTTAGGGCCCCATGGAGGCTTGGGCCGGCCCTGCACGTAGATGAGCGTAATTAAAAATAATAATTTATGCTTTGACTTTTCAAGGTAAGTCTGAAGTTTTCTGTTATTGTGGCATTCATTTGGAGGCATTCTAACAAGAAACAGCAAAACAGTTTAGGCTCATCACAAATGTTGGGTTACTTTCATATAAATGTTTCAGAAAAAGGAAATTCCCATCAGTAAAGATTAATTTAATTGAAAAACAGAAGAAAAAACAGAATATACAAACATATTTTCGTGTGCAGAAGATTGTTGAGTGAAATACTGGACTAGTTATTTGTTGTGTGCATCTCTGATCATGTCTGGTTCACAGCGTTCAGTTCATGGCCTACAGGACCCCTGCATACCAGACACGCAGGCAGGCGAGAAGAGCCAGTAGAATATGGAAGGCCAGCTGGGTCATTTTCACGTGAAAATTACATGTTACATCGACACGTTAATGACGTGTAAACAACGCGTTAACAACGTGTTGTTTACACGTCAATTACGCGTCAAATTCGCCTCGAAAAATGACGCGTAAACGACGTGTAAACGACGTGTAAACAACGTGTAAACAACGCGTCAAAGACGCGTTAATTACGTGTCATTGACGCCTCGAAATTTCACACGCATTTGACGCGTTATCAACGTGTAAAAGAACGTGTAAAAGAACGCGTTGTTTGCGCCTTCTTTTAGGCGCAAATTCTTTTGTTTATGTCCCTCTTGGGTAACTTCACTTCCTGACTTCACTATTTTCGCGTCTCTTCTCATTGGCTGTCAGGTCCAGGGCTAAACCACTTCAGCAAAACAGAGGGGTGATTCCAAGGTCCAGGGCTAAAGCACTTTAACAGAGATGTAAACAGACGGAGAAACTACATTTCTGCTTATATTTTATCACGATGTTTCTTTTACTGTTTAATGAAGTTATTAATAAATCTAATAAGTGTTTAATTAACCTGTTTCTGCAAAACAGAGGGGTGATTCCAAGGTCCAGGGCTAAAGCACTTTAACAGAGATGTAAACAGACGGAGAAACTACATTTCTGCTTATATTTTATCATGATGTTTCTTTTACTGTTTAATGAAGTTATTAATAAATCTAATAAGTGTTTAACCTGTTTCTGTTTACTATTTCTGACCAACGGCTTATATGTAAAGTAATGTAAGTGTAAAATGTGTTTATACTATTGTAATGTGAAAAAATGTAACATCACATAGTTAGATATGTAAAGTAATAATATACATACATATATTTATATATATAAACATATAGTCACATCATAATTTACACCTTATGTTTGCGTGTAAATACAATGGCCGTCCGTGTATTTTCCCACTTTACTTTTAGTTTAAAAATTATAAAAACTAAAGAGCCTACAGTATTTTTAGTCTTTTTACAGTTTAAATAAATGTATACAAAAAAAAAAACTAGTGTCACAAATAATCGCCTCCTATTTCTGACCAACGCCTTATATGTAAAGTAATAAAGATAATTCAAAGAATCTTCAAAATGTTTTTATTCAACAGTTAAAAAATGTAACGTCACATAGTTATATATGCAAAGTAATAATAACATATACATATATAAATATATATATATAAATTTATATATATTTATAAACATATAGTCAAACTGTAAAACACTTAAACATATAATAGACATAAGCCTAAAATAGTAAAACTGTAACACTGAGTCCTGAGTTTTTGCATAGTGGTATAAAAGTATGAAGATTTTCACCAACTCTAAAACTAAAAACTAAAACACTAAACATTTAATGAACATAATACTGTCTTGAGTTCTTGCATACTAGTATAAAAAAGTATAACTATTAAATAGACTAAAGGTTCTAGCATTGACATTTGCAAAGTGGAAAAGCAGCATATGAGTTACTGTACAGTACACAGTATATGTATGAGGTAGTAGTTGATGTTGGTATAGAGGCAAAAGTGGCATATGCAGTAAAACTGTAACACTGAGTCCTGAGTTTTTGCATAGTGGTATAAAAGTATGAAGATTTTCACCAACTCTAAAACTAAAAACTAAAACACTAAACATTTAATGAACATAATACTGTCTTGAGTTCTTGCATACTAGTATAAAAAAGTATAACTATAAAATAGACTAAAGGTTCTAGCATTGACATTTGCAAAGTGGAAAAGCAGCATATGAGTTACTGTACAGTACACAGTATATGTATGAGGTAGTAGTTGATGTTGGTATAGAGGCAAAAGTGGCATATGCAGTAAAACTGTAACACTGAGTCCTGAGTTTTTGCATAGTGGTATAAAAGTATGAAGATTTTCACCAACTCTAAAACTAAAAACTAAAACACTAAACATTTAATGAACATAATACTGTCTTGAGTTCTTGCATACTAGTATAAAAAAGTATAACTATAAAATAGACTAAAGGTTCTAGCATTGACATTTGCAAAGTGGAAAAGCAGCATATGAGTTACTGTACAGTACACAGTATATGTATGAGGTAGTAGTTGATGTTGGTATAGAGGCAAAAGTGGCATATGCAGTAAGGCACATTGGGCATCCTTAAATAAGGCTGGTCAGAGAATACTGTATATGCATCAGCAGTGGTGTAGTTATAAAAGTAGTGTAAATGTAGTATAAGCAGTAGTAATAAATGTAAACATTGAATGTAAACAGACTATAGGCAGTGATGTAATACAAACATTAGTGCAAATATGAGAAGTAGTGCAAACATCCTAATTTACACCTTACGTTTGCGTGTAAATCCAATGGTCCCGTCCGTGTATTTTCTCACTTTACTTTTAGTTTAAAAATTATAAAAACTAAAGAGCCTACAGTATTTTTACAGTCATTTTACAGTTAAAATGAATGTATACCAAAAAAACAAAAAAAACAAAACTAGTGTCTCATAATCGCCGATCCTTTTAACACTCCCAGCACATCTATATAAAACAAACTAGGCAACTCCAAAAGTGTGAGACTGAATGATCCCTTCCACCATGAACTTGGTAAAGTCTTTATAAGTGTTGTGGACAGGAAGCTTTAGAGTAACCAGGCAGGTGTTTGCCTCAGGAAACAATCTGCCCTGGTCATGGTTGAAAGCTAGGACTGGCTGTGTAGAGAAGCCAAGAAGTGGTATTTTTTCTGCGCCCGATGCAAAAACCAAAATCTTCTCGAGTGTTATTCGCTGTTCCCCTTCTGTAAATTCAACAAAAGAAATGGTTATTGAGTTTGTAGGAATATTACACGTTGAATTTTGTATGAATCCTTTAAAACTACCTTGCACTTCAACCAGGAAATCTTTCCAGAATCCTTCAATTCTCTTTTCAACATGCCATTGGTTGCTTCCAGGTGTTGCTTGTTCTGGCACAAAGAGTTTCTTCAGGTCTTCTGCCATCAGTGGTCTTGGCAAGGAAGTGAATACTTCCCTGAAAACACTGGCGTGTCTTCGAACAAGGTCAAGGAGACCAAAGGTGTTCAGTCCATCAGCAAATCTATAAAAATAAGTACATAGCAGGAAAAACAATGTAAGGAAACGCATAATATCTGCATTTGTGCCAAGCTCTCACATTGATGGAGTGCCCTCCATATCATGTGACCAGACATGGCCTCATGTATAAACGGTGCGTACGCACAAAAACCTTGCGTACGCCATTTTCCACGCAAAACTCCGTATGTATCAAAACAGAACTGAACGTGGAAATGTGCGCAGCCCCAAGCCAGCTCCAAGGTTGGCGTACGCACGTTTCTGTGGTTTTGGTTCCATTGGCGACACTTAGAGGTTATTCTGAGAAACTGTTCATGATGTGAAAATCATCATTGTTCACACCAAACACACATGATTAACAATTATTACATCCACATGGACGCAATTAGAATATAACCTGCAAGAAATATAAAAAACAGAAAGACTGAATAGTTTTGCACAGCTTAAATTCTTGTTTTTTGTTCATTTTTAGCTGTTTTAGCAGTTGAAGAACGTGATGCATGATGGGACAAGACGACGTTCCTCTGTTGCAGGGTATATTTAAATGAAAACAACGTTTTCTTTTTTTTTATTCATTCCAGATTTAAAGAACACAAGAAAACTATTTTGTTTAAAAAAACACAAGAAATCCTCTGCTTCCTTTCATTTCATGTATTGTTGCATTTCTTGTTGTTTTTTCTAAATAGTTTTCTTGTGTTCTTTAAATCTGGAATGAATATAAAAATTAAAAAAAATGTTGTATCATGTGGAAATTGAACTCATGAGGTTTGGGACGGAAGGCGAACGCGCTACCCAGTGACCTATCTAGGCATGTTGTTATTGCGTGGTCAACTTCTCGTTTAAAAGTGCTTGCCTACGCGTGCCAAACAAAACCTTTTTCCGTGCCTCTCTACCTCACTCAGAAGTGTCTCCAGTCCACAGTCCGTGAAGTTCCTCTTTTTTCCACGTTTCGACATGATTTGCAATAGAGCAATGACGACATTCCTCTCGTGCAGGGCATATTTAAATGAATTTGCATATTTATATGGAGGCGTGTCAAAAGTGGAGTCGGCCACTCTCATGTGCGCTCAATTCCACGTTGATTGTGATGTACAAAAGGAATGTGCGTGGATTCCGGCGTACGCACAGTTTGATACATCTGGATTTTTGTGTGCGTACGCCGTTTTCTGGATTTGACCGTACGTCACTTTTCAGTAAGAAGTCCACGCAAGTCTTTGTACATGAGGCCCCAGATCCTTCAGCAACAGTTCTAATGAGAACATAATTACGTGTTGTGCTTAAAGATGGCTGAAATATGTCTGGGTTTTGTTCACAAATGAGGGAAGAATGGAGCGGGAGATCAACAGGCGGCTTGGTGCTGCATCTGCAGTGATGCGGGTCCTGCACCGGTCTGCTGTGGTGAAGCCAGAGGCGAAGAAGCTCTCTATTTACCAGTCTACTACGCCTGTCGCGATAGTCAATAAATCAATAAAAAAAAAATTATGACCATAATTTTCATTTACCGATTTTACCCTAAACCTAGCCTAAACTTTACTCAGGATGTGAGCTGTGCTTATTTTTTAGGATTTGACACAGATCCAGTGAGAGAAAGAGGATTATTCAACAAATTCATTCATTCATTATTCATCTTGATGTAATCATAAGAAGCTGATTATTTTACATACTGCATTTAAATCGGGGGAGTGGGGCGTATCTAACTGTGTTTCTGCGGACCGGCAGCAGTCATTTTCTATTGTTGATTTTTATAAGGGAAACCAGAATTTGATGTTGGCTAAATGCTAACATTAAACATTTACTAAAGTGATTTGAAAAATACTGGCTAATATTGCTAATGACTATTTTTTTTATACACTCCTCTGTTGGGTTTGTTTTCTGACGTGTTTATTTTGTAGCATCTTCTCCAATTGACGAGCAAAGTACACTAACACAATATTTAAATGTATGTTTACAAATAATCGAAAGGAAGAAATTTTAACGAAATAAACAATTATTCAACAATTAAGCGTAAGTTGATTAATAGTTTGCATCCCTAATTGTTCACCTTATAATCATATCTCTGACACTTACTCATTGTCACTGATGGATTCATCAAAGTGACCTGGCTGGTGACTGGCTGTAGGGTTCAGGTCACATGTTCCTCGTTGAGAACCTGGTTGTCCTAAGAAGACAATGAACAATCTTGTAAGGATTACAATGTGTTTCCCTCTTTAAATGTCAACAGTGTAAATTATACATACATACATATGTATACAATCTAAAATATGCTCTTTTAACTTTGTTGCAAATTTCATAAATTTCTACAATATAAATTAAGCTAGCACATTTGAAGTACTAATAGTAGTAGTAGTACATCAATATTGATTATTTACCAAAGTCAACTGTGCATGGATAGCATTCCCGTTTATTTTAACATGAAAACTAATTCGCAACTACGACTGACACGATTAGTAGACGAATAATCGGTTATTGACATAGTCGACCATTAATTTCAATAATCGTTTCATATTTTTTCTTTGTGATTTTTTATTTATTGTTGTTCATTACTTTTTATCTTAAAATTGCTTTCAATGCTTCCACTGCCACATCTGGCTTTCTGTCCTTGACATACGTGCTGTTGTGGTAACCAGGTTAAAATCACTATAACTTTTAGCTAATTAACATATATGGCACATAGTGGCTGCAACTTAACCACGTCGTTACCCTGTGCTCTTCCAGCTGATTACCTCCCTGATTTCTAAGATTTTCCTGTCAGGAGTACAAGACCTAGATTAGTTCAAGATTACAAACAACGAACACCTGGGAGAAACACAAGGGGAAGCAGGTGTGTGTAGGCGGGGCAGCTGAGCATAGAACACAGGGAAAACACTACAACACTGTGTAAACTAAGGCATAAAAAATACGGAGTATGACAACCATTACTATTGAAAGGATACAAATGTTTTTACAACATTAGGTCTCTGGTTTAATTTAAATTGTCAGATATTGCCCAAGATTAACATTCAGATTACCCTTTAAATACATGTGAATCAAATAAAGTCTAATGTTATAATGAATAGTCGATCCCTTTAAGGGAGCCTGACAACATTACCTTTGGGAGAATATATAACGCTGATCTGTTCAGCTCATTGCTCGACTTGATCAGAGATGGTGTCATTGGAGAGACACGTAGGACGTGAATTCTCCTTTGTCCGTCAACCCTGGCCAAACTGAAATCAGTCGTTCCAATCATTGGAAATTCGCGTCGTAAGGCTTCACAGAATTCCTCCGCAGTGAAGGACAGAGGCACCCTCATCTTTCTCATTGCCTCGGCTGTAAAACATGATATTACTGGGAGAATTAACCTTTCATGTGGTCTTCACATCAATGACTTCTAAATGTTTTCCACCAAACATTACAAACCTTTCTGAGGATGAAAAGTCACCATGCCTGGTTGTAAGAGGAGACCAACTCTAAAAGTCGCCATTCTCATCATGGGTCTTTGGCTTGAGCCTCTGGGGCGGGGGTTTCTTCTGAACATCCTCAGCCTAGACAACATACAAATACACACATACAAAAATAAATAACTAAATAAATACATAATTTAAAAAAATAATTACAGGAGGTAACTTGAATACACTAATTTCACATTACCAAACAGGAATATGCTGTACATTTTGGCAGACAATGCAGTTGCTTTCTAAGTACCTATTTAAAATTGTTCAATATTTCAATTTTAATATTTACTTTGGAAAAGGGTAGCGTGCCCTCTCCGGGTCGGGGAGGAGGTCCTTACCCAAGTGGAGGAGTTCAAGTATCTCGGGATCTTGTTCACGAATGAGGGAAAACTGGAGCGTGAGATCGATAGGCGGATAGGTGCAGCGTCCGCAGTGAAGCGGGCGCTGTACCGGTCTGTCGTGGTGAAGAGAGAGCTGAGTCAAAAGGCAAAGCTCTCAATTTACCGATCGATCTACGTTCCCACCCTCATCTATGGTCATGAGCTTTGGGTTGTGACCGAAAGAACGAGATCTCGGATACAAGCGGCTGAAATGAGTTTTCTCCGCAGGGTGGCTGGACTCTCCCTTAGAGATAGGGTGAGAAGCTCAGTCATCCGGGAGGGACTCGGAGTAGAGCCGCTGCTTCTCCACATCGAGAGGAGCCAGTTGAGGTGGCTCGGGCATCTGGTTAGGATGCCTCCTGGACGCCTCCCTGGTGAGGTGTTCCGGGCATGTCCCACCGGGAGGAGACCCAGAGGAAGACCCAGGATACGCTGGAGGGACTATGTTTCTCGGCTGGCCTGGGAACGCCTTGGGATTCCCCCAGAGGAGCTGCTCCAAGTGGCTGGGGAGAGGGAAGTCTGGGCCTCCCTACTTAGGCTGCTACCCCCGCGACCCGACCCCGGATAAGCGGAAGAAAATGGATGGATGGATGGATATTTACTTTGATAGTAAGTTAATTTTTAAATGAAATTACAAAATAATTTTAACATATATCCCAACTTGAAGTACCACTGCAATTTCCTGGTCATTCCTCTGATTCCTCATGGAAGACCGTTCCCTGCCATTCATAAGAAATACTACTAACTTAGTTTACCCCAAAACAGTTTTTGTACTCTACTAACTACTATATTACATTACTATTAGATTATTTTTAATTAATTTATCTTAGGAAAAATTAATGATAACACAATAAAGTGACATCGTGACGTTTAACATATTAAAAATGCAAAGCTGTGTTTGTGTCTTCATGTCATCTTTGTAACATTTTAAAATTTTATGCTGTTAATGTATTTATATATACATAGATATTTATATATACATATATAATGTAATGTATGTAATACATATACATAACTTTAAAAATATACACATATTTATTTAGAATAATCTGTTCACCCTATCATTCTTGCACAATCCAAAGTACTGTAGTGTTAGTTAACTTTGAAAAAAGTACACATGACTTTTTACTTAACAGTTATTCAAAGTCTGTACGAAAACATTAACTTGCCTTTCCACAAGACTCTCTTCTTGATTTGACTGTTGTTGGCTGTCCCGTAATGTTGCTGCTATTGCCGTATGAAATCGGTTTGTCAATTCGGACACGTATGTCCCTTCCATTAGCCATATCTGTGTAAGATATATCACAGAAGATATAACAATAAATTACATAAACGAATGCAAAACCGAAGGAGAAAAATTCAGCACCCGTTAGTGTATGCATGTATATACAGGAAAAACATACATTTTAAAATTAAAATAGGAATAACAACGTAGGGTACTACTATCTACGTTAGCTAGCTAGCTACCTAAAGTAGCTAAGCTAATAGCGTAGCTTAGGAGAAAACTCTCTGTGGACATTTTCGACAACTTCAAAATGCGTAGAAGAAATCACGGACAGTGTGGACCATGACAAAACTAAAACTCTAATAAATATAAAACCAAAGACTGCATTAAATCGTTAAAACTTACATGTGTCACAGCAGCCGCAGTGTGTGTGTTTCCCGCTCTGGATGAAAATGAGCCCATGAGGTTCTTCTTCTTCTTCTCTTAGTTTATTGGCGGATTGCAAACAACGTTCAGGTGCATAGCGCCACCTACTGAGCATGAGTGTGCAGCCCATGGCCGCCGTCCCCATATTCTACCTAAAAAAATAAAAAATAAAAATAATAAATATGGTACTGTTTCTTCCAATATCAATAAAATGTTCTGCTTCCACTAGCTGTACACACTCTGGTGCCCATGAGGTTCAAAAGATTTACCTGACTAAATAAAGGTTGAATGAATACCAGTAGGTGGCGGTAATGCACCTTTCAGTTGTTTGCCAACCGCCAAAAAAGAATCCACTTAGAAGAAGAAGAAAGGGGGTTTCTCATAAGGACATCATGGTTTGGGGAAAAGATTTTTTGATGCAAGTGTTAAGATTATTTTTCGTTATCTAATAGTTACTGGGTTAATTAAAAGACTGTAGTTTTTGTTTATTTATTTTTTATTTTATTTTTATTATTAGATGTACTAATAATTTTTTTTCATTTTTTTCCATGTTTGGGTTTGTAGTAACAATTTATGGCCACTACATGGCGCTCAAACACCGCAAAAGATTATTTTATCTAAGCCACTTCACACACAGACTGGTCTGTTTAATTTTACTGCATGAAATTTTCAATAAATGACACAAGAGAGAAAACAACTAATCTCAGAGCTTTATAAACCGTTTCACATTATTCTTATAGTTAATGACAGAATAAATGGCCTCATCTGCATCTGTGGAAAGTTTTTTAGATTAATTGTTTGTCTTTCTACATTGAACTTGTTCCAAACAAACTGAAAGTTGAAGAGGCTATTTGTCCCAAGTGTAAATGAGAGGACAGCATGACTGAGAGTATGTAAGCGATTATGAGACGAAATGAAAACTAAAATGGTTTAGCAGGAATGCTTTTTCATTTCAAAGTCAAGCTGCCTTTTTTGAGTCATAAATAAAATTTAAAATGAATAAACCAAACTGCATTTTCATTTTCTTCTTCCAGACTGCTCAATTTGTAACTTAATTAAAATGATAAGTATGAGAGCAGGGTGTGAATGTTACATGTGTAATAAAGTGTCGAGGCGGAGGAGCAGCACCAGTTGTGTTTTTTAAAGCTCTATATTTAAACTCTCCACTCTCCAGTTTCTGCAGCTGTTGCCAAGTTGAAGTTTAGCTCCTTGAGTCTTTATCAGCCATGATGTTGGTTCACATGGTTCACATAAACCTGCCAAACTCTACGACACAAAAGGTGAAGCCAAGTCCCTCATCTTCCATTCCATTTGTTTCATTTTAATTGGTATTTTAGCTCATTTTGCCTGGAGCTGAACTGAAATGTTCACCAAACTACCAGCTTATTATGAGTCAGACACAATAAATTACTACTGCATTAGATACGGTAGAAAACATGTTTTTTTTTTTTTTTCATCAATACTGTATTTATCTAAAATGAAACAAAGAAATATATTTAAAACATAAATCGAAGAAACTTTCTTTGAATTTGTTGCATTTCATTTAAAAAATGTGAGAAGTGGACTTTTGCTGGTATCACAAGTTCTTAACTTTCGGAATTAAAAGTGTGTGTGGGGGGGTGTCTTGGAAGTTTTAAAAGTTGATCTGATCAATAATTCTTCATGCTTTCTGAAAGGGGACTTGACTGCAGTTGCTTACGTTTTAGTCCAATGTGTGATCAGAAAAATGTGTTCCTTATATATACAGTGGAGAGGACAATTTGATACACTGCTGATTTTTCAGGTCTTCCCACTTGCAAAACATGTAGAAGACTGTAATTGTTATCATAGGTACTCTTCAACTGTGAGTGATGGAATCTAAAACAAAAATCCAGACAAATACATTGTATGATTTTTAAATAATTAATTCCCATTGTATTGTGTGAAATAAGTATTTGATTATCTATCAACCAGTAAGAATTTTGTCTCTCACAGACATGTTACTTCTTTAAGAAACCCTCCTGTTCTCCACTCATTACCTGTATTAACTGCCCCTGTTTGAACTCGTCAGCTGTATAAAAGACAACTGTCCACATGCTCAATCAGTCAGACTCCAGCATCACCACAATGCCCAAGACCAGAGAGCTGTGTAAGGACATCAGGGATAAAATTGTAGACCTGCACAAGGCTGGGATGGGCTACAGGACAATAGGCAAGCAGCTTGGTGAGAAGGCAACAACTGTTGGTGCAATTATTAGAAAATGGAAGAAATGCAAAATAACGGAAAATCTCCCTCGGTCTGGGGCGCCATGCAAGATCTCACCTCGTGGAGCATCAATGATCTTGAGGAAGGTGAGGAATGAGCCCAGAACTACACGGCAGGACCTGGTCAATGACCTGAATAGAGCTGGGACCACAGTCTAATGCCTCTTATCAACAGGTCCTGTTGGCGCTCGTTCGGGCTCGTTCGTAACTAGTTAACAACTAGTTATGGAGTGTACCCACAGGGTCCTGTTCACGTGAAACCGGACCTATTTTGGGACCTTCTTGACTGAGGTACAAAGTACCAGTTCTCATGGGTCCAGTTATGACATCAGCACAGTGTGGTCACTGATTGGTCAGGGGGCGTAGTCCTAGGTCGGAGGGCGGAGATTCAGTCTTCTCCAGTAGGTGGCGGTATGCACCTGAACGTTGTTTGCAATCCGCCAAGAAGAAGAAGAAGAAGAAGAAGTCTTCCAGGAAATGCAAGCTGCCATGCTGCCAAAAATCGAGAACAACAAGTCGGAGGAGCACTTCTCTTCTGGAGTCTATAGTAGATGGTGAGTGTTTTATAACTTTAAACATATTTCCAGTGAGTCATGCAACTCTCTGAGCGTTTTTGGACTGAAAAACCACCGGAGACTTCAGCAACAGCCGAGAGGCTTTTCTGAAAAAAAAAAAAAGATGGAGGGAGGACTCGGAGCGGCCCCTTTCTCTGAAGAAAAATACATAAACAATTATTTAGCTGTCAATTATAGCATAGGTGTGTCTCAGTCTAACGTTTTCTTACTAAAAACGTGATTTAATAATCTGCTGTAAAGATAGTTTGGCGCTTGGTGCTGTTGCACGCGCGTGCGGGACGACAACAACAAGGAAGAAGGCATGCGCTCGTTTATCTTAAATTTAACAACAAAAAAGCTCCTAAAGAATTGTTTCTTAGCTGTAAATTATAGCAGAGTTGCGTGTCAGTCTATCATTTGCTTAATAAAT
>JBBPBX010097753.1:0-12805 GCA_038048925.1 Garcialebias charrua
ACCCAGGACACGCTGGAGGGACTATGTTTCTCGGCTGGCCTGGGAACGCCTTGGGATTCCATCGGAGGAGCTGCTCCAAGTGGCTGGGGAGAGGGAAGTCTGGGCCTCCCTACTTAGGCTGTTGTTCAAAATTTAAATCTGTCGATAGTTAGTTATAGGAAATTCGATCGATCCAAACATGTACAAATGTGTGGTGTAATTTAATGATTTGTTAATTAAATGATTCAGTTCATAAATTGACGTTTCATGTCTTTACATTCTCACCTCCAAGGCACAGAATTATAGGTATTAATCTAAAAAGAGAGAACTCGTGAATATTGATGATAAGTTTGTCAGGTGAAAACCTGATGATCAATCTATCATCTGGAATATTGTACGGTCAGCAAAACTGACCGCTGCGATATCCCTACATAATGGTGGCCTCATACAGTCTCTAAAAAGTTTGATATTTAGTATTTCTGTACATGTTGGCATAATTCTGTCCAAGTTTTTAGACTCTGAAAAAGGATAGTTTTTTGGCTGGAAAAGTGTGTCATAGCTGCAGGAAACTGCTGGTTAATGTCACTTGTAGCTGAGGAATTGTCTTTACTCAACTTTTAAACGTTTGTTGAAGTTTTTGGGTTAAAATTTGATGTTGCTGTGTGGTTCTGCCTGGTTCTGAGTCGTTTGGACTCTTTGCTGACGTGTCACAGATAAAAGCGCATCTACGTTTGACCGCCGTGTCAAAACTGTGCCTATAAGAGCTTCATGGTTCATCTGAAAATTGCTGTCGAGTGGTATCGTTACATTTTAAGCAGGAATAATAGCATTTTGTGTCTGAAGCTGTCGGATCTGGTTCTGGACCCGGTCCATTTGTTAGCTCTGACGTGTTGTAGTCGATTAGATACGGATACAGTCCGTGTTGGCGACATTTATTTTGCTATTTTTACTAGGCGCAGCTTGGTAGAACTGTTCGGATGTGAAACGGTATTTTCCCAGAATTTTTGAGGTGTATTTTAAGCGTTTTATGAGTTGAAAAATAGTCTAAGTTTGTAAAGTTATGCTGACGCTAACATCTGTTTACATGCTGTGATTGGTTCAAAGCGATCACGTGAAACGCGTTGCTGGTCGACAAATTTCAGTTTTGTTCGGACAATTCTGACAGATTCTCGGGCTTGTTTGGTTTCTATGCATGAAATATCGTCAGAAACTGTTTAAACGCGGTGTTTTGAGATATTTACAAGTGTTTTAGAGCATTGAAAAGTCCGTTCATACAAAATTTCAACGGTACTTCAAAGTCCGTGAAGGCATCACGTGCGACACGTCACCGGAAGTGACGTAACCCAGATAAAGAAAAAAAGGAAAAAGATCGTTTTTCCCTAATATCTAAAAGTTCACAGAACTTGTTCTAAACCGTTTAAACAAATCGATTTGTTTCTTAAATGAACGTTTGTTTAGGCGATTGTCACATCCAGGCTAAAACTCATCCCAAAAGTTGACGTTTATCCGATTTAGTTTAACGCTACGGCTAAATGCTAAAAGGTAGTCAACGCGGCCTTAGAGTCAACAGCGCCACTATAGCGGCCAGGAAGAGTAATTACAGTCACATTGTGGTAAATTTAAGCTTTGAAAACCTGCAATCTGCTGGTTTAAAAGAAAGAACAGGAAACATTTACACAGAATAGATGCAAAAACCTGCATTTATTTAAAAACATCTGTTAAAGTTATTCTGTGCACTCCAGTTTATTTTAAATAAAAAATATTTAAAATAACAAGGAAATCCTTTTTCACTCCTGATAACTGTCAAAATACAGCTAAACAGTTTAGCCAAACTGCAATACATCTTTTTAAGGCATGATGGAGCAGCATTCTGGGAACATTTTAGTGTGAATATTGCATTTATTTCAAATCTTTTGAAAAGCGTTTGAGTAAGTAAAACGGAAATCATGCTTGTTAACTGTTGTTAAAAAATAAGTTATATTTAAAGTTAACACTGCAAGAAGGCATTTAACTTTTACAATTCATTTAAGGGTAAAACCTGAGAGAAGGTACCTATGAATAGAAATACTTATTACACAGTGAAACACTTAAACCAGAAAGCTGGTTAGTTTGATTGACTCACAGCTAGATGATGGTAAAGATTTAACTGCACACATTAAAATAAGGACCATCTTACTTGATTTTTTCAAAAAAAGAATCAATACAAAGATGGAAGTTCAAAGAGTTGCGCGTCCAAGGTTTAGGAAGTATGAGCATCTTGTTGTCTCATACAACAAAGGGTTCCAACTGGAACCCCCAAGCCAAAGACCTGCTCCTCCTCCTGCACCTCGCACAGAGAGAGAATCTGTCTCAAAGCGTGGTGACTACTCAGCTGCTCTTAATGTCTTGCAGAAAAAAGGTGAACATCCTTTGATGTATTTTGACAGGATTCTCCAGGCGTATCAAGGTGACATAAAGGAACCGGGCCTGGAAGAACAGGTACTTTTCAGGGTTGCTTTCAGCAAAAATCTCCTCCCTGAGATAAGATCTGAGCTGTGCACCATGGGTTTGTATAAAAAGCAAACCATGGAAGAAATAAAACAGTGTGCTGTGAATGTTTTCGAAGCTCACCTGCAAAGCGAGACACCCTTACAGGTGTCCCCAGGTGAGTTGGAAGAAGCTCCCGCTAAGCATGGTGGATGCCTAGCTGCAAAGCACATCTTGCAAGAGAAAGATGAACACCCATTACTGTTCTGTGATAGAATTACAAAAGCATATGTGGTGCACCTGAAAATGTCACCACAATATTTGGTTTTCTTATGAATGTAAATTATTTCCATGTGCAACGGATCCTATTTTCAAATATATGTTATATTTTGTTTGCGGTTCGGCAAGTTAATATGCCTGCATTTTTATAGTGTTTTTCTGAGGAGCGGTGATGACGAAGCGGAACCTTTGTTTTGGGGGGGTGCGTTGCTTCCAGGTTGGTTTTGGGGACGGACTTCACATGCTTTCTGGAGCTAAACGGCAAAACAATGGTCGTCAT
This sequence comes from Garcialebias charrua, assembly GCA_038048925.1. Taxonomy (NCBI): domain Eukaryota; kingdom Metazoa; phylum Chordata; class Actinopteri; order Cyprinodontiformes; family Rivulidae; genus Garcialebias; species Garcialebias charrua. Next base: position 3,005 of record JBBPBX010097753.1, read on the forward strand.
CTTTGACTCCTAATTTTATTATTCTTCAGGTCAGTACATGGTGAAAACACATCACAACTATGATGTAAGATGTTTACCTCTTATGTGAACAGCACATATCACTGTGGGGCGGTTTCTGTGCAGTAGTTGCAAGTGAACAGTCACGTTAAATCTGGCAGGATGCCAGCTCGCGCTGGGAAGGTCTCGCGAGGGAAAGTGAATAGAAGGATTTGATATCTTACTAACTTCGGGTTTTGAGTTTCACTTTGTTTTGTTTGAATGATATTCAGACCAAGTGTGGGAACTGAGGTTAAAGGTGGAACAAGGTTAGATTCTGCATTTGTTTTGTAAGTCTTGTCATTTTATTTTTGATCGGTGTTCAGTTAAAGTCAGTGTATATTTTAATGCTTAGATCAGTAAATATACAGCTAAGTGCAGTAGAGCCTTTGATCGGTGTTCAGTTAAAGTCAGTGTACATTTTAAATGCTTATATCAGTAAATATAGAGCTAGATGCAGTATTTGACATATTGTCTTCATCTAAGTGAAGGGTGAAAATGTGAGAAGGTTAATTACTGTAACACTGGTAAAAGAAGGAAACCAGGTTTGTAAATCATTAATACCGTACAGGTACACTGTAAAATATTGGTTTGTTAACAAATCCTATAAATAAACATGCTTTCTGGAGCTAAACGGCAAAACAATGGTCGTCATCTTTGACTCCTAATTTTATTATTCTTCAGATGGTGTGTCATCACTGTTGCAGCAGTCCTGACACTCGGGACCTGTAACAGATTGTGGGGGCTCGTCCGGGATCAGCACGCCACACATCCATGGGCTACAGCTGATCCAATGATACCGACCACCAGGACCTCTCGTGCTACACGTTCTCAGTGCCAGGAGTGACCCAGTGTGCAGAGGTGAGGCCGGTAACCAGTGAAAAGGGTGTACCCGCCTACAGAGTGCAGCACTGTGGACTCAAGCGGCCGAGATCAGCAAGATGTCTTCCGGTGAGAGAAAACAACTTCTTTGGAGCATCAAGAAGAAGTTACACCAGCTAACAGGTAGTGAAGCCCACCTCATCGCAACTTCTCTTGGAGACGTTGAAGGACTGGACTCTAGTAAGTTGATTCAAGACGATGAAGAAAGTTGTGTTGAATATTTGACTACCTACCTGTCATGTTCAACAATCCTGGGTCAGGAGGACCAGGGTTTGCCATTACTAAAAGGACTAGAATGTATCATAGATGAGACTATGGTGAATCGTGGACAAACTACAGTGTCTTTTGAAGCTGAAGCAAGTACAAGTGAGCAGGCCATTCCCCGTGTTCAGCCACAAGGCGGCGATGGCGGCGCAGACCCACAGGGACTGAGTCCAACACCACCTCACACCAGCCAATCTCGCAACCAGCAGGTAACCTGGGCATCAGTTCCACCAGCTACAGGGGACCCACTTGTCCCGACCCTCCAACCCCATCAACCTCTGTGCCCACCCCAGTGGTCTGTCCCTCATTCAGAGAACGTTCCAAGTTACACTGGTGAGAGTATGATAGCCATGAAAGATTTACCACTGCTGTCCCGTAGAGAATTCAAAGTGCATGGTGGGATGATTAGTGACACGACATCAGAAATTGGGTACAACAGTATCTGCAAACAGATAGATGAGGGTCTCAGGGAGAATCACACTCCAAATGAGGTGATTAGAGGAGTGCTACGTCTTATTAAACCAGGTAACTTCAGAGATATGTTAACAATAAAAGACGATCTCACAGTTTCTGAGCTTAAAAGTTTCCTGCAGTCTCATTTAGGTGAGAAAAGCAGCACAGAGCTCTTTCAAGATTTAATGTGTGCTAAGCAGTTTGAAAATGAGACGCCTCAGCAGTTTTTATATAGAATGATTGGACTGAAACAAAAGATCCGGTTCTCACTCAGACAACCAGACTCAGTCGTTAAGTACGATATATCCACAATTCAGTGTGTCTTTCTCAACACTATTTGCCAGGGCATAGGGGAGAAGTACGACAGTGTTCGCAGAGACCTCAAGACCCTCCTGGGTGACCCCACTGTCAGTGATGAGGCACTGCTTCGCCAAGTAATAAAGACCACGGCGGAGGAAAGCGAGCGGAAGCGTCGACTTGGCCGTAGTTCTACCATCAAAGTGAGTCATGCACACACAACAAACAGTGAGTTGAAAGAGCAAACAAAGGACGACGTGAAAGTAAATCAGATTAATAATGACTTCACACTTCAAAGACTCAGCGCCCAGGTGGAAGCACTGACACAAGCTATGGAAAACCTGAAAGCAAGGACAGTTCATGTTCCAGCACCAGAGCAGAGGAGCTCAAGACCCCAACCAGAGAGAAGATCTCAAAGAGAAAGAAAGAGCTGTCAGAACTGCGCTTCTCAAGTCAACCCGAACTGTAACCACTGCTTTGTCTGCGGAGAAGAAGGGCATCGTGCGGTAGGGTGCCTGAAGAAAACTAAGCCGTCGGGAAACGGGAGACGATCAGAGCAGGGGGACCACCTCTGATCGGCAAACCTCAGCAGTCCCACCCAAAGAAAAGGTCCAAAACCACTACTGACAGAGAGACGTTAGGTGCATGTTCGCAAGGAACTAACAAAGAAACACCACGTGGTCTAGTAGCTCCCCTAGTAGGTCGCCAGTCCCTTCTGAAATGTATGATGGCAGGTTACCTGGTAACGGTGGTATTAGACACAGGGGCGGGGGTAAGTCTTATAGATCAGGCATGGCTAAATAGATACTTACCCGGACAACAGATTAGATCCTTAAGTGAACTGATGGATGATGAACTTAATGTGAAGGCAGTCACGGGGGACTCAGTACCTTATGATGGATGGGTGGAAGTTGTAGTCAACCTTGAAGGCAACAATGACCCAGGCCTATCGATACGTGTACCCTTCCTTGTGAGCCGCCTTAAGATCGAGAGACCCATAGTAGGCTTTAATGTAATCCACGAGTTCATTAAAGACAATGGGGGGAACTACAAACTTATTGAGCTTATTGGTAGAGCCATGGGGACTGACATTTCTACTGTAAGCACCCTAGTAAGTTTCATCCAGGCTAAAGAACATCCTATACATGAGCCAGCTACTGTAAAAGTAGGTTTCAAAGGGGGAATAGTCTATCCTAATCAGGTGGCTTACATTAAGTGTAGAGTCCCAGACAGTATTAGCTCAACAGAGTCACTTGTGTTGTTTGAACCAGTACTAGATAATGTCCACCTTGAACAGCTTAGTGTTGGAGCGGGACTCTTACAGATAGAAAAGACAGAGAGGCCGTATATTAAAGTACAGGTGTCAAATTATTCCAGCCGGAGTGTGACACTACCTAGTTCAACAGTTTTGGGTTCTATTGAACCTATTGCAAAAATAGTTGAGACTGACCAACCCAAGACCCCTTGTGAAACAGCACCAGTCTCCACCTGTATTGTTGGCTCTGTGAGCAAGTCTAGTCAAGACCAAGAGCCATCTAATACTGCCCACTGGCACCCTCCAGTGGATATTAGTCACCTAACACCAGAACAACAAAAGGAAGTAGAGCAAATGTTATTTGAGGAATCAAATGCTTTTGCCCGAGATGATGGAGACATTGGAAATATTCCGAGTTTGAACATGACCATTAACCTGACAGACGACATCCCAGTCCAACGCACATACACATCCATCCATCCATCCATCCATCAAACATCATCCATCCATCATCAAACATCCTGCCTTCCTGAACCCAGACATATGGATTCTTTACTGACTGAGGTCCACACTTTATCCATCCATCCATCAAACATCCATCCATCCATCCATCCATCAAACATCCATCCATCATTCATCCATCAAACATCCATCCATCTATCTATCCATCCATCTATCAAACATCCGGCCTTCTTGAAACCAGACAGATGGATTCTTTACTGACTGAGGTCCACGCTTTATCCATCCATACATACATCCATCTATCAAACATCCATCCATCCATCCATCAAACATCCATCCATCCATCCATCAAACATCCATCCATCATCCATCCATCAAACATCCTGGCTTCCTGAACCTAGACAGATGGATTCTTTACTGACTGAGGTCCACGCTTTATCCATCCATCCATCCATCAAACATCCATCCATCCATCCATCCATCAAACATCCATCTATCCATCCATCAAACATCCTGCCTTACTGAACCCAGACAGATGGATTCTTTACTGACTGATGTCCACGCTTTATCCATCCATCCATCAAACATCCACACATCATCCATCAAACATCCATCCAAACATCCACACATCATCCATCAAACATCCATCCATCAAACATCCATCCATCATCCATCCATCAAACATCCATCCATCTATCCATCCATCTATCAAACATCCTGTCTTCCTGAACCCAGACAGATGGATTCTTTACTGACTGAGGTTCATGCTTTATCCATCCATACATACATCCATCCATCCATCTATCAAACATCCATCCATCCATCAAACATCCAGCCTTGCTGAACCCAGACGGATAGATTCTTTACTGACTGAGGTCCACGCTTTATCCATCCATCCATGCATCCATCCATCCATCCATCCATCCATCCATCCATGCATCCATCTATCAAACATCATCCATCCATCCATCAAACATCCTGCCTTCTTGAAAACAGACATATGGATTCTTTACTGACTGAGGTCCACGCTTTATCCATCCATCCATGCATCCATCCATCCATAAAACATCCATACATCCATCCATCCAGAAATTTTAGATTTATACAACAGACACCACACCTCCATTTTTATGTGTTTTATTGATGCCTCAAAGGCTTTTGATTATGTAAATCAAGAAAAGCTGTTTTACAAATTATATAAGAGGGGTGTCCCCAAATGTTTGCTGAGGATTCTTGTTTTTTGGTATGCAAACCAACAAATGTATGTTAAATGGGGAAACTCTGTATCGGACCCCTTCGGTGTCTCAAACGGTGTGAGACAGGGTAGCATCCTGTCTCCCTTTCTGTTCAATGTTTACATGGATGACCTGTCAAAGCTTTTAAATGACTGTGGAACAGGTTGTAGGGTGGGAAATAAGGTCATCAACCATCTTATGTATGCCGATGATTTAGTAATCTTCTGTCCCTATTCTGCTGGCTTACAAGAACTGCTGCAGGTGTGCTCTGACTATGGAAGTGACTTTGATATAAAATATAATGCGAAGAAAAGCAGCATCATGATTGTGCGGAGCAGAGATGACTCCAAGTTGATGTTCCCTGACTTCTTTCTGTCGGGCAACAGGCTGGATGTCAGTTGTGAATATAAATATTTGGGGCACTATTTGACTGCAGACCTGTCAGATGATAGAGACATTTACAGACAATGTCGTATGCTCTATGGACAAGCTAACACGCTGATCCGTAGGTTTGGAATGTGCTCATCATCGGTTAAGATCCAACTCTTTAAGGCCTACTGCACTCCTTTGTACACCGCTCACCTGTGGAGACGTTATAAAAAGAGCAGTATGTATAGACTAACTGTGGCATATAATGATGGCCTTCGAATGATGCTGAGGGTACCTCGATGGAGCAGTGCAAGCAAAATGTTTGCTGATGCAGGTGTGCCTACCTGCCAAGCGGTGCTGCGTAACCTCATGTATAGATGCATGTGTAGATTGTCTGTATCTGAAAACTGCATCATCACTACACTGACCAACCCTGGACTAAGCTCTGTGAGATATTTTTCTATTTTGGGGACTCATTGGCGGATGAGCCTCTATAGGAAAGCTCTTTAGTCTTTTATTCTTATTTTATTTTTTATAGGAAAGCTTTTTAATCTTTTTTATGTTTTACTCTTTTTATATACATATATGGATCTTGTATTGTATCTGAAATAAAGAAACTACTACTACTACATCCATCAAACATCCTGCCTTCCTGAACCAGACAGATGGATTCTTTACTGACTGAGGTCCACGCTTTATCCATACATCCACCCATCCATCCATCAAACATCCATCTATCCATCATCAAACATCCATCCATCAAACATCCTGCCTTGCTGAACCCAGACAGATGGATTCTTTACTGACTGAGGTCCACGCTTTATCCAACCATCCATGCATCCATCCATCTATCAAACATCTATCCATCAAACATCCATCATCCATCAAACATCCTGCCTTCCTTAACCCAGACATATGGATTCTTTACTGACTGAGGTCCACGCTTTATCCATCCATCTATCAAACATCCATCCATCCATCCATCAAACATCCATCCATCCATCCATCAAACATCCATCCATCATCCATCCATCAAACATCCTGGCTTCCTGAACCTAGACAGATGGATTCTTTACTGACTGAGGTCCACGCTTTATCCATCCATCCATCCATCAAACATCCATCCATCCATCCATCCATCAAACATCCATCTATCCATCCATCAAACATCCTGCCTTACTGAACCCAGACAGATGGATTCTTTACTGACTGATGTCCACGCTTTATCCATCCATCCATCAAACATCCACACATCATCCATCAAACATCCATCCAAACATCCACACATCATCCATCAAACATCCATCCATCAAACATCCATCCATCATCCATCCATCAAACATCCATCCATCTATCCATCCATCTATCAAACATCCTGTCTTCCTGAACCCAGACAGATGGATTCTTTACTGACTGAGGTTCATGCTTTATCCATCCATACATACATCCATCCATCCATCTATCAAACATCCATCCATCCATCAAACATCCAGCCTTGCTGAACCCAGACGGATAGATTCTTTACTGACTGAGGTCCACGCTTTATCCATCCATCCATGCATCCATCCATCCATCCATCCATCCATCCATCCATCCATGCATCCATCTATCAAACATCATCCATCCATCCATCAAACATCCTGCCTTCTTGAAAACAGACATATGGATTCTTTACTGACTGAGGTCCACGCTTTATCCATCCATCCATGCATCCATCCATCCATAAAACATCCATACATCCATCCATCCATCAAACATCCTGCCTTCCTGAACCAGACAGATGGATTCTTTACTGACTGAGGTCCACGCTTTATCCATACATCCACCCATCCATCCATCAAACATCCATCTATCCATCATCAAACATCCATCCATCAAACATCCTGCCTTGCTGAACCCAGACAGATGGATTCTTTACTGACTGAGGTCCACGCTTTATCCAACCATCCATGCATCCATCCATCTATCAAACATCTATCCATCAAACATCCATCATCCATCAAACATCCTGCCTTCCTTAACCCAGACATATGGATTCTTTACTGACTGAGGTCCACGCTTTATCCATCCATCTATCAAACATCCATCCATCCATCAAACATCCATCTATCAAACATCCATACATCCATCATCCATCCATCAAACATCCATACATCTATCCATCAAACATCCTACCTTCCTGAACCCAGACAGATGGATTTACTGACTGAGGTCCACACTTTATCCATCCATCCATCCATCCATCAAACATCCATCCATCCATACATCCATGCATCAAACATCCATCCATCCATCTATCCATCAAACATCTCAAACATCCATCAAACATCCATCCATCCATCCATCAAACATCTATCCATCCATCAAACATCCATCCATCCATCAAACATCCTGCCTTGCTGAACCCAGACAGATGGATTCTTTACTGACTGAGGTCCATGCTTTATCCATCCATTCATCCATCCATCCATCCATCAAACATCCACACATCCATCCATCCATCCATGCATCCATCCATCAAACATCATCCATCCATCATCAAACATCCTGCCTTCCTGAACCCAGACATATGGATTCTTTATTGACTGAGGTCCACACTTTATCCATCCATCCATCAAACATCCATCCATCCATCCATCAAACATCCATCCATCATTCATCTATCAAACATCCATCCATCTATCTATCCATCCATCTATCAAACATCCGGCCTTCTTGAAACCAGACAGATGGATTCTTTACTGACTGAGGTCCACGCTTTATCCATCCATACATACATCCATCTATCAAACATCCATCCATACATCCATCCATCCATCAAACATCCAGCCTTGCTGAACGCAGACAGATGGAGTCTTTACTGACTGATGTCCACCTTTTATCCATCCATGCATGCATCCATCCATCCATCCATCAAACATCCATCCATCCATCCATGTATCCATCCATCAAATATCATCCATCTATCCATCAAACATCTTGCTTTCTTAAAAACATGATAAACTGAAATTGTGTGTGTGTTTGTGTGTGTGACTGTTTTGTGGTTTCTAAGGACAGTGTTTTGTCAGGACAGTAATGAACTGTAATCTGCTTGTCTGTTTATAGCATATGACAATGTCCATAAAAACCACAAAACAGTCACACACACAAACGCACACAATTTCAGTTGAACATGTTATATTTACATGTATATGTCTATCTGTACAGTATATGTATATGCATATACAGTATACATGTATATGCATATATGTATATACACTGTATATGAATATGCATATATGATATGCTTATATACATGTATATATGTATATTTGTGTGTATGTATATGACATAGATATCAATTTTATAAATAATGCAGGGATTGTTATGTATGACTTCAATATTATTAGTCACAGTTTTTAAATTTATAGTTTTCTTTCATTCAGCTAATTTTAATTTCATCTTAGTCCACCCATCATGAGAGGAGTTTTGTAAATACTATGTCCATCCATCTTTCCTTTATGTGAGATGGATACTTTGGCCAAAAACAATCATGTAATGTTTATTGGTTTACATGTGACAGCAGCTATCATCAAAATGTAGAATTTCCTCTAAATATAAGTATAAATGATCTGTTCCAGATGACGTGAACACGTCCAGAGTCAGGAGATCGCAGGTAGCCAGAAGAGCGATCAACTTCCATTAAACACGAGTACCAAGGTACATTTTAGTTCTTGTGTTCCTAAACAGATATACTTGCTACGTGTGGATTCATCAACCTTATTGTTCAATTGTGTGTGTATGGGAGTGTATTGTGGTTTTTTTATGGACAGTTGTTTGTTAGGACAGTCATACGCTAGCCTGGTTAAAACCAAACCCTGTCCTTCACTTTGCTTCGTACTAGGGTCTGGCATTCCTCCCATTGAAAACGATTTCTCCGGTCTATTTTTGACCGGACCAATCAGAGAACAGAAGGCGTAGTTTTGTTAGCTTAGCCTGGCAAGGTCCAGGCTATTCAGATAAAAAGCTCAGAAACCACTTGGTGGATATTTTTTCTGCTACCAGTGTGTAATTATATGGCTCTAATTTACTGACTGTTGGCCTTGATGAAACATTTGAGATAAAATTCGATTTTTTATCATTTATTTTCGTAGCGCACCCTGAGGCTGTTTGGAAAATGTGAAACCGAAACTATTTAAATCCAGCAGATTTGACCATTTCGTGAATTGATTTAGGAACTGTTAAGCTCAGAAACACTTCTGATAAAACGTCAGCTAAGAAATATAGTTTTTCTCAGGAAAGAAATAATAGTTTTTTACCTTGTTTTCTGGAAAATTCCTTCGTGGTGGCAGCCATTTTAACTGACGACGTCAGTCGACGTCGTTCAAAACTCCGCCTTCTGTTCTCTGATTGGTCTGTTAATCTGCCAATCCGCCTTCTGTTCTCTGATTGGTCCGGTCAAAAATCGACCGGAGGAATCGTTGTCTATGGGACAAATCCCAGACCCAGCAGTGAAGGGAAATAGAATTGAGCGGAGCTGTGCAGGTATGGCGAGGGCCAGGCTAGTCA
>JBBPBX010097754.1:0-12805 GCA_038048925.1 Garcialebias charrua
GCCTGTCATGATCCAAATATATATATTTTAAATAAATTATGTCGACCGTGACATCACATTTGTTGAAGTTTTTGAAGGACATCACGCTAATCCAATGAAAACTCACAGCACTCCTCAGCTGGCTCAGTCATTCCCTCCCCAATTTGACCAAATTTATATACTGTATTCAAATCCATGTTTATTACAGTAATTGATTAATGAAATAGTCCACACATCCCAAAACACATTGATTGTAGTACATTAAATTTAGAAATGAACACACCAACCTTTAAAAATAAAGAAACTGTGCTCTAATTTGACTTTTAGTGAAGTGGAACTTTTGTTTAGTTAAATTTTTTAATCTGTTAATATACAAATGCTGTTTTAGTCACATTTTATGATTTTGAATCTCTCTAGATAAAGAAAGAGCGTTTACAACAAAAACAGGTCAGTCTCTCTTATCATGGTGACCTAACCAGGCTGAAAGAAAATCCTCTTTGTGACTCTGCTGTTGTCAGAGCTGTTCTCTAGTTCAGCTCTCTGGTCATCCAATGACTTAGCAAAAAAAAAACATAAACATTACACTGTCTAAAGTCTCCAAGTTGTCAGAGAAGGCATCATTAAAAAAAAACATTAGCAGGTTACTGTCTGTCCTAGGCTGCTGTCCTTAACAAGTGAAATGACAAACACAAACACATCTTCTGGTATATGCTGGTGAAGATTCTCAGTCGTCCAGGACATGATAAAATCAGAACAAGCGCTCAATGCAAAAACAACTGGACTTTATTTGTTGCAGAAAGGGTGAAACGTTTTCTGCAACAAATAAAGTCCAGTTGTTTTTGTATTGAGCGCTTGTTCTGATCTTCTGGTATGTGTTGTTTCTGTTTGTGACTTATATAAATAATGTGTGTGCTTGTGAGACATTTAAAGATGTTTTGAACTTCTGGCAGGTCTCTCTGATGGCGTGGAGATTGAACAGGGGCCGCGGTCGTCAGCTACTTCATCTGCCGGAGAGTCTGGATCGAGAACTGCAGCCAGGGGCTTTGAGCATATCTCAAAAGAAAAAAAACATGAAGTTTTAAAATCTAGACAAAATAAAGGAATTAAAGAAACATACAGATAAGCGTTATTGGTTTTTAATATTTACTACTACAACCTGCAATAGGTCAAGAATGGCTCCACGCTCAAAATGTCCTTGTGAAGACCAGCCAGCAGTGATGGTGGGCTCATTCCGGTCATCAGGATGTCGTGGGTCAAAACGCAGGCTGTTCAGCGTTCTCCTGGAAAACTTCTCAACACAGATGTCATGCCTTAAATGACACCAACATGAAAAATGTGGTTGATATCAAACACATATTAGCAAATCTGTTTGTAGAAGTGTTTTTTAAAAAATGTCAAAAAACTATTCCAGATCTTACCATTGTAGAAAACATTTAAAACCGTACATATGTGATTGCATTTATTATCTAGTGCCACTAGAAAACAACAATAATTAACACAATACAATACAATTGTACAATGTTGAATAGTTTTTTGACTGGGATAAGACAAGATAAGTGATATTGTATTATTCCAGTTGTTGGTGAAGTTTCACTGAAAGTCACCTTTCTGGGTATTTGTGTTATAAGCATAATATGAAATGTCTTCAGGAACACTGATTAAACTCACTTTAAAACTTGCAGCTCATCCAAGTAGCAGGTGCAGTTCGTTTTTGGGCTGGTCCCTTCCATGTACAAGGTAACTGGGTGCAGGTTGGTTTAGAATGTATTTCCAGCATGGTTGCAGCCACCTCATCTGCAAAAACAATCACAAACACAATACTATTGTATGTGTCATTCTGGAATTCACATGCAAAATATATTGTTTGTAATACATTTAAGATTTTCACACATTTTACGTCTAATAAAGTGTAAGCTGTATAAACAGCATAAGTGCATTAGTAAATCAAAGATAATTAAATTTCCCTAGGAAAGCTAATAAATGTATCTCTTGGGATAGTTATTATTTTTCACATCACAACATCACCAATTGTCTCAGGCTTAATTTAAGACATAGTTTACAGAAATCAAATAAGAAATAAGGACGCTGTGAACATTTGTGTGACTCAAACGTCATGTTTTTGTTTACATACTGTGCTAATACTGACAGCTCTTATGAAGACATGGTGCTAGTTATAGCAGCTAACAGAAGATGTTAAACCTGTAACAATAACCAAATCAGTCTAAATATCAGAAGTATTGGTGTGAGAAATTTAAAACATTTATTTCTGACGCTTGGATATAAAGGTTGTTGACAATTACACACAACGACTCACCCTGCTGGACATTCGCAAAAAGCCTGAAGGAGTTCCCCATTTTCCATCAGCGCACACAATCACCTCCTCTCGTATCGGCGGCACAATGTTCAGACATTTTGACCAGTGGTTGTTCACTATTTTAAGAAATAAAGCTTCTAAATTACAACTCTCTATCATTACGAAGCTCCTCGGCTCCTTCCCACCCCCCTGCATCCGGTTTCGGCTTTTTGCCGTCCAATCAGAACGCTCGTTTCTGGCGAGCTTTGCGTGATGACGTCAACTGGTAAAAGGTCTATTACATTTATTTTTTTTAGTTTACATTTTTTTCTTTCCATGATGACAGGTGAGGCACAGCCTCACTTTTTTTTTCTTTCACATATTTTTATTGATATTTTGCATATAGAACAAAGGTATTTACAAATTCGAGGGTATAAAAGTGTTGAAGATAACCAAACTATTCACACCTTTGACTCTAACATGCCTTTTTTTCCCCCAGGAACACCAAACACATACAGAACACCTCCAATAGTGAAACACAGTAAAGTGAAAGTAGTAGTAAATAAAATATAAAACAATAAATTGAAATAAATTGAAATAACTTTTAAGTAAAAAAAATAAAATTAAATAAATTAAAAAAGAAATAAAAAAGAAACCTAGGTGTGCAGGGGAATTTGTATTTCTACATTAAAGCAACAAATTCCATAAATGGCTGCCAGATAGAGTAGAATTTGTTCAAATTTCCAGATTTAGTATATCTAATTTTCTCCACTTTCAAAAAGGACATGACCTCATTTATCCACATTGTGCTGGATGGAGTTTTAGTTGATTTCCAATTACAAAGAAGGTGACGCCTAGCGATCAAAGAAGTAAAAGCTATCACCTTCAACTCTCTTGTGGAGTATTGACTATATTGCTCCGGGAGACCGAATATGACAGTATAAGCCGAGATGTCAATAGTTTTCGAAAGTACAATCGATATGGTATGAAAATAAATTTGCCAGAAGTTCACAAGGGCTGAGCACGAAAAAAACATATGTGTAAGATTGCAGGGCGAGCCTCCACAGCGGTCACAAACATCTATTACATTAGGGTAGATCCGTGCCAGTCTAGATTTTGAGTAATGACATCTGAATATTACTTTGAACTGTATCAGACTCAGGCGGGCACATATAGAGGTATTATGAATAGCCATCAGAGCTTTCTCCCACCAGTGATCATCAAAAACTAGCCCCAATTCCTGCTCCCAAGCTCTCTTAGTGCTTGTGGTTAAAAACACATCATATGATTGAATAGAATTATAAATCTTTGAAATTAAGGACCCTTGCAATGGGTTAAGTTGTATAAATTCGCTCCACGGCTGTTCAGGAGGCAGATGAGGAAAATTAGGAAATAAGGATTTTGCACAAGCTCTTATCTGAAAATATCTAAACAAATGAGAGGGTGGGAGATGAAATTTAGAAGCTAAATCAGTGAAAGAGCAAAACAACCCTTCTCTAAATAAATCTTTGAAACATTTTAGTCCTTTATTCTGCCATAAGGAGAATGTTGGATCAGTAAGAGCAGGTTTAAACAATGGGTTTTTTAAAATTGGGGTCAAGACTATGGGGTCTGTAAATTTAAACTGTTTCCTAAACTGAAACCATATCCGGAATGTATCTACAACTATGGGGTTGGTAGTTTGGCCTGAGGGATTCACAGAAGTTGGACCTGTAAGCAAAGCTGAAAGTGAAGCTGAGGGACATGAATATATTTCTAATTCACACCAGGTTATATCAACGGGATTAGACCAGAAAGCAATTTTGTTAATATTAGCTGCCCAGTAATAAAATCGAAAATTTGGTAAGCAAAGACCACCATGAAACTTACAGTTCTGAAGTGTTTTTTGTCTTACTCTGGGTGTTTTGCCGTTCCACAAAAAATTACCAATAGCTGAATCTAAAGAATTAAAAAAACTTTTTGGTAAAAATACAGGTAGACATATAAAAAGAAACAAAAATTTTGGCAGGATGTTCATTTTAACAGTACTTATTCTCCCTATCAAAGAGAGTGGGAGGGATTCCCATTTTTGAAAGTCTTTTTTGATGTCCACCAAAAGTGAAAGAAAATTTTTAGAGTACAGAGACTTAAAAGATCTGGTTATGTTGACCCCAAGATATCGAAAACCTGAAGGGCATAGCTTAAAAGGGACATCCGATTGGGAGAGTTGTAAGGCCAAGTGGTTAACAGGATAGCATTCACTCTTGATGACATTAACTTTATACCCTGAGAAATGGGCGAATCTGTGAAAAAATTTCACAATTGCGGGACAAGTTCTTATTGGATCAGTAACATATAGAAGCAAATCGTCTGCATATAATGACAATCTTATTTCTGTATGGCTCCTGATGATTCCATTAACACTTGGAGAGGATCTCAAAAAAATACTCAAAGGCTCTATTGCAAGTGCAAACAAAAGGGGCGATAGGGGGCAACCTTGTCTGCATCCTCTATTTAAAAGAAAATATCCGGATCTGTTATTATTGGTAATAATACTGGCACAGGGCAAAGTGTAAAGAAGGCGTATCCACGATATAAAGTTTTTACCAAATCCAAATTTTTCCAAAACGACAAACAAATAACTCCATTCAACCCGATCGAATGCCTTCTCAGCGTCAATTGTTATGACAACCTCAGGCGCTAGTGAAGTCCCCCTCGAATAAATAACATTCAACAATGTACGAACATTGTAATAAAGTTGACGTCCCTTTATGAAGCCAGTTTGCTCCCTGGAGATAATTGTTGGGAGAACTCTTTCAAGTCTTTGAGCCAGGGCCTTTGCAAGAATCTTTGTGTCAACATTCATTAAAGATATTGGCCGGTAGGAGGTACAGAGATCAGGATCCTTGTCTTTCTTTAAGAGAACGCTGATAGAAGCTTGCCTTAGTGAAGGGGGAAGTGAACCGAGTAACAGAGACTCAACATAGACAGAATAAAGCAATGGAATAAGTTTAGCTTGAAATACTTTAAAAAACTCAGATGGGAATCCATCAGGTCCCGGAGCTTTATTATTTTGCATATTTTGTAAAGAGGTATTTAACTCCTGGATAGTCAGACCAGATTCTAGATGATCAATCAATTCTGGGTGTAAAGAAGGAAACTGAAGCTCATCCAGGAACTTATGCATATCAGTCAGATCTGTTGGAAGTTCAGATTTATACAGGGACTCATAAAATGATGAAAAAACCAAATTAATAGTTTGCATGTCCTCCTGCTGGACCCCCGAGCCGTCTGTAATACGACATATTGAACGTGAAGCTGCTTGGCGGCGCAATTGATGAGCTAATAATCTGCTTGGCTTGTCTCCATGTTCATAATACCTAGCACGAGAATGAAGCATAAGGCGCTCCGCCTCATTAGTTGTAATAAGATCCAGCTCAGTTTGTAGGACCAAACGACGCTTTGAAAGATTATCAGATGGAGTAGCTGCAAGCTGTTGATCAACCAATTCCAACTCAGATACAAGCTTCTGAATCTTTGACATCTTCAATTTCCTCACATGCGCAGAATATGAAATTATCTGACCACGTAAATATGCCTTCAAAGAATCCCACAGGAGCGCCCTAGAAATTGGTTCAGAATCAGAATCATTAAGTGCAATAAAATCCTCTATTGCGTCCGTAATAAATTTGTGAAATTTATCATCTAATAATAATGAGGTGTTAAATCGCCATTGAGAGGGATATCGAGGCCCAGGTGCAATCTGAAGATCAAAAGAGACAGGAGCATGATCCGAAATAATGATTGGGTGATATGTAGCATTTGATACTTTAGGCATAAGTTTAGCATCTATAAAAAAATAATCTATACGTGAAAAAGTCTGATGAACAGGTGAATAAAAAGAATATTGCTTATTGTTCGGATTATGAGATCTCCAGGGGTCAACACAACCATTATTTAACATGAAACTATTTAGGGTTCTAGCCATTGATGATTGGGTTAGAACAGGTTTAGAACGGTCTAACAGAGGATCTATAGTACAGTTCATATCCCCACCAAAAATCAAAACAGAGTCATTCAAAGATGGCAAAATTTCAAACAGCTTATTCATAAAACCAGGATTGTCAAAATTGGGAGCATATACATTAACTAGCAAGGTGGATACATGGAATAAAGTACCTAATACTATCAGATATCTGCCATCTTTGTCTGAAATGACTTTAGACATTTTGAATGGTACAGATTTACCTATTAAAATAGCAACCCCTCTAGACTTTGAATTAAAACTGGAGTGGAGTACCTCTGCAACCCATGAACATTTAAGTCTAGACTGGTCTTTAATTCTCATATGGGTCTCCTGTAGAAAAACAATGTCAGGTTTCAAACGTTTTAAATGAGATAACACCTTACTTCGTTTGACAGCGCACCCTAAACCTCTAATATTCCAGCTAATAAATCTTACATTTGAGTTATTTGCATTAGCCATGTAAAATATGCGTTAATATTGATGAAACATTCAGCCTCCGCCCCCACGTACCAGGTAAAGAATAAAAAAATAAAATAAAAAAATAGAAACACACACACACACAACACACCACATCCCTCCCCCAGATAGCACTTACCATTATCCCATCCCCAAACGACGGAATACCAGTGCAAACTCCAATAGGAGTCATAAGCCTAAAGACTAAACTTAAGGTTTTGAACCCAACCATCAACCTCAATTCACCCCAACTCAGTTGGAGCTCCTGCAAACAAATATAAACGATCGTGTATTTAATAACAGAATAAGTGTATTACATGTCACCAAATCCTCTTGTGTCTCCAGTTGGTCTAAAGTTTAGACCAACCTAAAAAGCCTAAATAAAAATTTTCCTAAACTGAACAATATGAACAGCGTCACTCACTTCATATTAAACTAAACAAGATCAAAAATATTTCAAATAAGCAATACAGCCACCACTGTCAAAAGTCATTTTAAAATAAAGAAAAATCTGATTGAAACTTTTACTTACAGTCAAGCCATAGTTTTAATTTTAAGGTGGTGCTGGCAGTTTTATTTTGTCTTCAGTGTTTTCACGAAGGCAGCCGCCTCCACAGGTGAAGTAAACTCTCTCGTGACACCTCCTTTAGTAATGCAAAGTCGAGCTGGATGCAGCAGCCCAAACCGTATGTCCGGAACCTCTCTGAGCTGATGTCTGACGTCATTGAAAGCTGCACGGGCTTTTGCAATCCGAGCAGTAAAATCAGGGAAGATGGAGATTGTGGCGTCTCCCACTTTTACCCGCTGCTGGACTCTGGCCCGCTGTAGAATGTCGGCGCAGTCTGTATAATAATGTAAACGAGCTATTATAGGGCGGGGCCGCTCACCCGGCTTCGGTCTGGACTGTAGAGATCGGTGCGCCCGGTCCACCACCGGTTCCTTATCCAGGCCGAGCGCATCCTTAAGCAGGGTGGAAATCATATTAGCGCTGATGGGGTTACGCTCCTCCGGAAATCCAATAATTCTAATATTATTCCGCCGAGATCTTGACTCTAATTCCTCACATTTATTATCAAGAGCGAGGACCTGCACCGAAAGCTTGTCCAAATTACTCTTGAGTGAAATCACATCATCAGTGCATGAAGACAGCGGTCCCTCCATGCCTGCAACAGTCACCTTTAATGTATCCACCTCCGACTTAATAGCCACAATGCTGTCATTCAGCTCCGACTTCACGCTGTGCAGCTCCGACTTAATCTGGGACAGATTATTATTCAGCGCCGTCTCCAACTCCGTCTTAAAAATGCTCACCATCTCTTCACGGAGTGCACCGAGAAGTTCAGCTTTAAACTCCGACACGTTCCAAGAAGTTTCTTCTGGCTGTCGCCTGGCAGCCGCGCCCCTCGGTGAAGTCTCCACAAGCTGCGGCGGTGATGACAGCGTGGGAGCAGACCTCCCCGCTGCGGCCGTCAAATTGATCGTGTTTTTAGATTTTGGAGGCATCTTGATTTATAAAAGAGCTCTTATAAAGTTTAGAGGACAGGCAACATGAAATGCCCAAATGCACCTTTTCTTAAAAGAACAATTTGCAGGATTGCAGGAGCTCCCTCCGACACGTCTTACTCCATCAGGTGCAAAACCGGAAGTCCATCTTACAGGTGATCAGGCACAGCCTCACTTGCCTCCCCTGACCGCACGCCACTGGTTCAGAGGTTCTGGGTACAGGTATGTGAAGACTTGTCTAAATGTTTGAAATGTAATATCCCACTCTCTCCATCTGTTTGCTTATTGGGTATCTTTGAAGATGTTATACTAGAAAAAAATACATCCTGTATGCTTTTCACTGCCTTATGCATCGCAAAGAAAACCATACTCCTAAATTGGAAAAATAAAAATAATCTTAGCATTAATCAGTATAAAAATCTTCTGTTAGATCATATTAGTCTTGAAACAGCATCTGCCGACACATCGGATCAATCTATTTGGCATTCTTTGATCGGCTCCGTTACGTAGTGAGGGTGGGGGGTCTGGGATCTGGCCTTGTGGGGCATTGGGGCTGGTGTGGGGGAGGTTGGGGTATGGGGCGCCGGGGTTGGGGCTGCTTGGGCGGGGAGGACCCTGCCTTCAACCTGGGGAAGACCGGGGGGTTCTGGGGGATGTCTGCTGGGGGCGGCATGCGGGCCCTCGGGTGGTCGGTGGCGGCGGTCATGGGTCGCCGGTCGGTGACCCGGCTGTGCTGGGGTGGTTTCGGGGTGGACGCCGGGAGCTTGGGATTCTTGGGGCGTGTTGTCCCCGGGCTTGGGCCTGGTGGGGGTCTTGGGCTCTGGCAGGCGGGTCGCCGGACTATGGGCTGGCTCACGCTCTGGTGCCCGGCCCTGGCCGGGGGCCCTCGGCTCGCTGGTGGGCTGGGGGTTCATGTGCTGTGGGGTTGGGTGTCTGGGAGCGTGACTGATGGCCAGTGGGAAGGGGCAGGTCAACCCAGCCTGGGTGTCTAGTAGGGGTTGAACGAGTACATAATTTTTTAACTCGACATTATCATAAATAAACTTGAGTAGTGCTCGAGTAGTCGATGACGTCATATGAACAATAAAATAAAATAAATAAAATAAACAATAAAATAAATAAATAAATAAAAATGCATAAAAGCGTCATTATTTACCAAAAAAAAGAACAACAAAACATTGGGAGCATTTATTATGCTTCTATCATTTATCATACTGTAGATAAGTCACAGGAAAAACAAAACAATTACTTATTATTATTATTAAAATGCCATAGTGAAAGAAACGTCAAAAACGAAACTTAAAAACATGTGGGGAATTCACCGCATCTCCACCTGCAGTGCTGTGCAATTAGGTTTACTTTTAGAGATTATTGTGTTAATAGGTTTTTTAATAGGTTTAGAGATGAATATTTGTTGCTTTTTGTTTGTGATTTGTGGTTCGGTTGAACCCTGTGTTATATGTGACCTGCAATGCAACACTGCCCCCTCCTGTCACAATCTACGGTGGTCAGAGAAACAAAAATCAACAGGAAGTTGATTCAATGACTAGCGCATTTTATAAAATTATAAACTGTTTTACCTTTTTGACAAGACTGGACCTGGCTGCTCCATACATCCGTGCGCACAAAGGAATCCATTTTGTAGCGTCTACCAAAAACTACCCCACGCTCGGTGCGGATCATGTGACATGTGACGTAATGACGTCAGTGCGACGTGATGACATCACTACGAGTACTCGAGTAATCGGGTACTCTGTTAAAGCACTAGTGTCTAGTGTGTTATGTGTTCTGAAAGTTGTTAGTATGAAGGGTGGGTGTAGTATTTCTTCTGGGGTGGGAACTAAGTGGATGTCCTTGATGGTGGTCTGGGACTATGCATGGTTGGGGCCCGCTCTCGGTGCTTCCTGGCTCTGTCGGCGGTTGGGCGGGCGCTCTTGGCCGTGTCGTCCATGTGGGATTTTGTGTCCTCTTGGGCGGCGGGCTGACTGCGGTTCGTAGGGTTCTGGGCAGCCCTGGTGGATGTGGGCTGTTGGTTGTGCTGTTGGCGGCCCTTGGGGCCGTGTCCCTCTCTGGTCTTTGGCTCAATGGCCTGGCGGCCGGAGAGGTGTTTTCTTTGCCTCGCTCCTGGGGTGGACCTTGGCGAACTGGGGGGTATCTAGGGTCAGCGGGGGAGCTGACTCGCTGCGGGAGCATTGTTCCTGCAGATATTTTCTCCCCATCCCTCACCACGTACCTCCGCCCTCCTCATCTCAAATTAATACATGTAGGGATTTTGAGACTCGGGTGTGCTGCAACATTTTTACATCTCTGTTGTTCAGAACCACCTGGGACTCAATTTTATTATACACTTTAGACATTCACTCATAAACATCCTCATAAAATTCACATATAGGAATTGGGGTGAGCACTATGGTTATGGGGGGCGGGATGACATCACTCTCGCCCCCGTGCCTATGCTCACTCACAATTATGCATTTAGACAATAAGGGCCTGGGTTAGAGTTGGAGTGGAGGGGAAACTGGCATAATGCCAGCCTTTGCTCCTTCTCTTCCCTTTTTAAATGCACTTTACAACAACACACACCAACAGCACATTTGGGGACGGGGATGTGTATGTCAGGGTCTAGATTTGTTAATTTCAATTTTATTTATTTATGTATTTATTTATATGAATATATATATATCCATCCATCCATTTTCTTCCGCTTAGGTCGGGTCGCGGGGGTAGCAGCCTAAGTAGGGAGGCCCAGACTTCCCTCTCCCCAGCCACTTGGAGCAGCTCCTCTGGGGGAATCCCAAGGCGTTCCCAGGCCAGCCGAGAAACATAGTCCCTCCAGCGTGTCCTGGGTCTTCCTCTGGGTCTCCTCCCGGTGGGACATGCCCGGAACACCTCACCAGGGAGGCGTCCAGGAGGCATCCTAACCAGATGCCCGAGCCACCTCAACTGGCTCCTCTCGATGTGGAGAAGCAGCGGCTCTACTCCGAGTCCCTCCCGGATGACTGAGCTTCTCACCCTATCTCTAAGGGAGAGTCCAGACACCCTGCGGAGAAAACTCATTTCAGCCGCTTGTATCCGAGATCTCGTTCTTTCGGTCACAACCCAAAGCTCATGACCATAGATGAGGGTGGGAACGTAGATCGATCGGTAAATTGAGAGCTTTGCCTTTCGACTCAGCTCTCTCTTCACCACGACAGACCGGTACAGCGCCCGCTTCACTGCGGATGCTGCACCTATCCGCCTATCGATCTCACGCTCCAGTTTTCCCTCATTCGTGAACAAGACCCCGAGATACTTAAACTCCTCCACTTGGGGCAGGACCTCCTCCCCGACCTGGAGAAGGCATGCTACCCTTTTCCGGCTCAAGACCATGGCCTCGGATTTGGAGGAACTGATCCTCATCCAGGCCGCAGCCAAAGTGTTGAGAGGATCCGTTTTGGTGGCCTTTGGTGGCCTCTGTTTTTTGCAGATGATGTGGTCCTATTGGCTTCATCAGTTCGTGATCTACAGCTTTTGCTGGAGCGGTTTGCAGCTGAATATATATATATATATATATATATATATATATATATATATATAATTTTTTTTTCTCTCTTACCCCCCCTGGTTGCCTGGCGGACATTCTGGGGGTGGGCCGTCGAGGGTTGTCCTGGACTATGGAGGGTTCGGGGCTGGGGGTTCACCGTGGGTGGGGCTGGCATTGCGCTCTCCCTGGGATTGCTTGGGCTTGGGTGTCCTGTGCTGTCGGCAGGGCGAGGGTTGGGCCGAATCTTGGATGTCGGCTGCTCTCCACCCCAGAATGAATGGGCCTACCTCCTGGGCTTGGGTGTGGGCTGCCCCATGTAGGAGGCAGGTACATGTCTTGGACCTAGGGGGTATAGAAGGTGCATCAGGATTATGAATGGAACGTGCCGTTATTGTTTGTCTTTTTTTTTTAATTTCACATATTTTTATTGATATTTTGCATATAGAACAAAGGTATTTACAAATTCGAGGGTATAAAAGTGTTGAAGATAACCAAACTATTCACACCTTTGACTCTAACATGCCTTTTTTTCCCAGGAACACCAAACACATACAGAACACCTCCAATAGTGAAACACAGTAAAGTGAAAGTAGTAGTAAATAAAATATAAAACAATAAAAATAAATTAATTAAAATAACTTTTAAGTAAAAAAAAGAAGAAAAAAAAGAAGAAGAAAAAAAAAAGAAACCTAGGTGTGCAGGGGAATTTGTATTTCTACATTAAAGCAACAAATTCCATAAATGGCTGCCAGATAGAGTAGAATTTGTTCAAATTTCCAGATTTAGTATATCTAATTTTCTCCACTTTCAAAAAGGACATGACCTCATTTATCCACATTGTGCTGGATGGAGTTTTAGTTGATTTCCAATTACAAAGAAGGTGACGCCTAGCGATCAAGGATGTAAAAGCTATCACCTTCAACTCTCTTGTGGAGTATTGACTATATTGCTCCGGGAGACCGAATATGACAGTATAAGCCGAGATGTCAATAGTTTTCGAAAGTACAATCGATATGGTATGAAAATAAATTTGCCAGAAGTTCAC
>JBBPBX010097756.1:0-12805 GCA_038048925.1 Garcialebias charrua
ATGTCCTGCTGTCCTCATACATGTCCTGCTGTCCTCATACATGTCCTGCTGTCCTCATACATGTCCTGCTGTCCTCATACATGTCCTGCTGTCCTCATACATGTCCTGCTGTCCTCATACATGTCCTGCTGTCCTCATACATGTCCTGCTGTCCTCATACATGTCCTGCTGTCCTCATACATGTCCTGCTGTCCTCATACATGTCCTGCTGTCCTCATACATGTCCTGCTGTCCTCATACATGTCCTGCTGTCCTCATACATGTCCTGCTGTCCTCATACATGTCCTGCTGTCCTCATACATGTCCTGCTGTCCTCATACATGTCCTGCTGTCCTCATACATGTCCTGCTGTCTTCATACATGTCCTGCTGTCCTCATACATGTCCTGCTGTACCAGTCTAACATACTTCTCTGCCACTCCAGATCTCCTGAAGCATTACCACACCTCCTCCCTCAGCACCCTGTCATATGTTTTTTCTAAAATGAGGAAATCTCAGGAATCTAAGAGGAAATGAGGAAATATTTGTGGAAAATACAATACAGCCACGTGCAGGCCAGAGTCTTCTAGCTTGGTTTAGAATGTACATACTTGTACAACGGCTCAGAGTCATCAGTGGACATGCTGCTGAAAAGAAAATATGGACAATGTTATTGTCCATGTCTAGTTGTTAGCGAAATATCTCATGAACCACTAAACAAATATCAATGAATCTTGCAGAACAATATCACTGGTGGTATGACGACAACAGATTATCTTTTAGAGTCAGTGATATTCAAGATGTCTGTCGGAGCCAGATACATTTTAAAACACATAAATGGCTCTAATACAGTCAGTTTCACCTAAAATTTGGTGTGGTAGTAGCTGAGACTGTTCCCCAACATTTGTTCTAAGGACAGATTGTGCAAAAACACTTTTCAAAATGTTGCCACTAACTATTTACAGTCAACCCTGTCTGTCTTTTCTTGTCTGTTCTTGAATGTTTGTGTTTCTGTTTTTACAACACGATAACAAGAGAACATACTAACCCAGTCTGATGAAGCCCTCCAGATGGAGGGAGAAACGTCTTTCCACAAAAAAAACGAAACTGTCCAGATCACCTGACTGAGCATTATTGGATTTTGTACCTGGATGACTGAGCATGAGTTTGATGATACTGAACCAGGCATGTTCATAAATATCAACCTACCGTATTTTCAGCCGTACACGTCGCATCTATTATGCCTCACCGCTGACAACCCGGAAATGTGAGCCGGTGTTTTGCCAAAAATGGCTTGGCTGCCAAATGGCCACAGGGGCGTGCACGGAAGGACTAACACCTTAAAAAATATATCTGTTTGCTGAAAATTATAGCAAAGATGTGTCTGAGCTGAACTTTTCCTTAATAAATGCACGTAATGGTCAAATCAGCTGGATTAAAAAAATAGTTTTGCCACTTCTGTTCTGCAAAACGTGCAAGCGCAGTGAGCGAAAACCTGCATCTCTTTAAAATGTAACAAGATAAACACCTTAAAAATATATATTTGTTTGCTGACATTATAGTAAAGGTGTGTCTCAGCTGAACTTTTCTTAATAAATGCACTTTGACGGTTAAAACATGGCAAAATGAAGCCGACAAAATAAACGGCTGTAAAATTACTACACACTCACCCGCCCATAATGATGACAGAAACACATATTTATTTTTATTCAAACCCGTTGAATTCTTCATCCTCTGTGTCACTGGTGAAGAGCTCTGCCAACTCCCGAGGTAACAGGAAGTTGATGCCTCCTCTTCCTCCTCCACGTCCAGCAAACATCCTGTCCTTCCTGAACCACGACGCATGGATTCTTTACTGAATGAGGTCCATGCTTTATCCATCCATCCGAGGACCTGCTGGAATGTCGCATGGCACATTCATCCTGTAGCCGTGAAGCTGTGCTCTCCGTCCACCATCACTCCTCCCAAAGGCGGTGCAGAGCTGCTTTGAAGCTCCGGTTCACAGAAATGTCCAGAGGCTGCAGAACTTTGGTCAAGCCTCCCAGGATGATGCAGGAATGGAGTTAAACACTTTAATTTTATCTTTAAACTGTAGCATGATGTGCGTACACGCTGTCCATCCAGCAGTACTTTTTTCGCTCTAAAATATCCGTACACATTCAGGTACACTGTGGTCGTCAAAAGCCCAGAGGGCCCTTTAGCGCCCCTAGCGGCCAAAACTGGTACTGCTCCATTTTTTTCAGTCAAAATGAATGGAAACGGTCATATCTCAGCCAAAAATTGGTCTAAAAATATGGGGGGGAAATCCATAAATATGTCGCTTTGCCGTATAAGTCACAGGACATGTAAATTAGGCAAAAAAACTGTGACTTATATGCCAAAAAATACGGTAATTTGTAGTCGGTTGCAGCTTACTGCCTGAGCTAACCGCTGATAAATATGCTAAACTCATCAACTCTAAACCTTATCGTTATAACTAAAACACATTTTTAACCTTCAGTGACTTCTAATCCTCCTTTTTCCCTCTTTTGTTGTTTGTTTTTCCAGATGCTGTGAGGAGCAAATAAAAAATATGCCTTCACTGAGGAAAAGTAAGTATAAAGGGTTAAAAAAAAACACAGAAAACCTGCTGTGTGAATGCTCAGAGCTTAATGTTTCTAAAATCAGCATAACAGCACCCAAAGCTAAAAGAATGCAAACCAGTACTTATATTTAAAAAAATAAAATAAAATCAGGTCTCTCTTGTAAATGAGTCATTGAGATTTAATGGGATTAATCTGTATAAATAAAGGTTGAATGAATGAAAGAAAGAAAAAAAGAGATAAACTGTTGCTAACAGCTAAAATTAGCTTGACAAACTAAAAGCCAAATGCAGAAAAAACAAAACAAAAAGCAGCTAAAACATTTGCCAAAAACCAAATGCATCATAACTGTGGCTAAAAGCTAAAATGAGCTAAATTAGGTGGCACAAGTGGTTAGTACGGTTGCATCACAGCTAGAAGGTTTGATCCCTGTGTTGGGCCTGTGGTCTTTCTGTGTGGAGTTTGCATGTCCTCCTCATGTTTGTGTGGTTTTCCTCCCACAATCCAAGACATGCATGTTAGGCTGCCTTCAAACACAGACCGCACGGATGAAGAGATCTGTGATCTCAGTGGGATCGGCCTGTTAAATAAAGGATAATCCATCCATCTATATATCCATCCATCCATACATATGTCTGTGCATCCATCCATCTGAAACAACCATCCGTCCATCCATCTGTACATTCATCCATCCATCCATCATTCATCCATCCACATATCCAGCCATCCGTATGATTGTCCATCCACCCAGCCATTTGTACATTCATCCATCTTTCCATCCATCCATCCATGCCTCCACCCAGCCATGTGTAGGTCCACCCATCCATCCATCATCCATCCCTCCATCTGTTATGATTTCAAGGCAAACCCAGTTGGTAACGAGACCCGGAACAAAACAAGGCTCAGGAGTACAAAAATAGCAGTGTTTATTATTTGCAGTGATAGAAATTTCAACTGTAAAAAGTGGTTCCTCTGGAATCCCTGGAGGAGGAAGCAGAACGTCAGAAGGAGTAGGCCAAGGGGTTGTTGTGACTGTTGAACTCAATTGTTTGTTTGTTCTTACAGATGATGAAGGGAGATGGGTTCCATGAAACATCCAGTGATTCCAACAGTGAATTCAAGAGGGCAGACAAGGCAAGTGAGTGGCTGGAGGGCAAGGCACGAGGAACAGGACCCAAGAATAGACAAGATGACTGCAGGCACATAAGAACAAGGTAAGTATCTTTCACATAAAACACAAGACTGGCTAAAAGCATAAATAGCATAACAAGGAATCAATGCTCCAGTGACAAATAGAGCTCAACTACAGCTTTAAATAGGATTGTAGCTCATCAGGTGGATGACCCTCAGCTGAGGGTGATTGGCGGCCATCTTGGAGCTGCAACGAGTGCTACTCTTACAGTACCCCCCTCAAGGGTCGCCTCCTGGCGACCTGAAGCGTTTCTCGAGGTGAGCTCTGAAGAATGAGGAGATTAGACTGGGGTCCAGGATGAAGGAGCGTGGAATCCAAGATCGCTCCTCAGGACCATACCTCTCCCAATCCACCAGGTACTGAAACCTTCTCCCCTGACGTCGGACATCCAAAATGTTGCGGACGGTGAACGCCAGATAATAAAGTGAAATAAAATAAAATGCTTCCTGGAGGATCACGCTATCCCCGAGCTATTCCATTCTGGCTTCAAATCTCTCCACAGCACTGAGACTGCCCTACTGAAGGTTTTTAACGACATCTTCCTATCCACAGACACTGGTGACTCTGTGCTGCTTGTCCTATTGGACCTCACATCCGCTTTCGACACCATCGACCATGAGATCCTCATTGCTAGGTTGGAGCAGTGGGTGGGCATCACAGGGTCAGCCCTAAATTGGTTCAGATCCTACCTCTCTGACAGGTCCTTTTGTGTTTCCATCAATGATTTTAGTTCTGCAGTGGCGGCTCTTAAATGGGGGGTTCCGCAAGGGTCCATCCTGGGTCCTCTTTTATTCTCCTTATACGTGCTGCCGCTTGGTGCTATTTTCCGGAAACACAACATACCCTTCCACTTCTACGCCGATGACTGTCAAATTTACTTCCCCCTAAGACAAAATGGTACAGGCTCTATTCAACCTCTGCTCGACTGCCTGGCTGACATCAGGGACTGGATGGCTTTAAATTTCTTAAGCTTCAATGATAAGAAGTCTGAAGCCATATTGTTCCTTCCCAATGACACAACCTCGAACCACTGCATCGACCTTTCTGCTCTACCCCTGTCTGAAAAACAAAAAGTCACAAATCTGGGAGTGATAATGGATCCTTCCATGAAACTTAACAGTCATGTAAACATGATCGTCAAATCTTGTTTTTTCCAGCTGAGGCGACTGTCTAAGCTGAAGCCCATATTATCAAAAAATAACCTGGAGACAGTAATTCACGCATTTATTACATCTAGGCTTGATTACTGCAATTCACTTCTGCTTGGCGTCAGTCAGGCCACCATTGCACGATTACAACTGGTTCAGAACGCAGCAGCCCGATTTTTAACTAGTACACGCAAAAGTGAGCACATTACACCAGTCTTGGCCTCCCTGCACTGGCTACCGGTTCATCTTCGAATCCAGTTCAAAATTCTCCTGTATGTCTACAAATCACTGAACAGTCTCGCCCCCGCCTATCTCTCAGATCTGATACACCCATATGTCCCTCCACGTGCTTTGAGGTCAGAGGACCGGGTACTTTTAAGAGTTCCAGAAACTCGCCTTAAGCGCAGAGGTGACAGGGCGTTCTCTGTAGCAGGCCCAAGACTCTGGAACGAGTTACCGCTGCTCATCAAACAGGCCCCCTCCCTCTCAGTTTTCAAATCTCGGTTAAAAACTCATTTTTTTTTTTTTTTTTCATTTAACCTTTATTTATACAGGCTAGCCTCGTTGAGTCACGGGGACTCATTTACAAGAGGGACCTGTCTCACTCACACCAAACAACCATCCACTCTCACACTCACACCTAGGGTCAATTTAGAGTCACCAATCAGCCTAACAAGCATGTTTTTTGGTCTGTGGGAGGAAACCGGAGTACCCGGAGGAAACCCACGCATGCACGGGGAGAACATGCAAACTCCACCCAGAAAGGCCCCGGACCGGGATTTGAACCGGCAACCTTCTCGCTGAGAGGCAGCAGCTCTACCAGTTGTGCCACCGTGCTGCCCAAAAAACTCACTACTATTCTGTTGCTTTCAACACCAGCTGATTTGTATTTGATCATTTTATTTATGATCTGCAATGTTTTTATGTCTCTCGTGTTGTACTTCAGTGTGTGTGTTGCCTGTTGTTTGTTTGTTTGTTCAGCACTTTGGTTTGGCCTTGTTCATGTTTAAAGTGCTTTATAAATAAAATGGTATGGTATGGTATAATTGTTGATGACACGGGCGGGTGGAGGGAGGTCGGTAGGCGGGCACAGTGGGCTCTCTGAGATGGGCTTGAGCTGGGAAACATGGAAAGTTGAGTGAATTTTCATGGAGTCGGGAACCCGGAGACGTACTGCAGAGGGGTTGATGATCTTGGGGAATGGGCCAATGAACTGAGGTGCCATCTTTCTGGGGGTGTCCTTCAGAGTGATGTCCCTGGTGGAAAGCCAAACTCTTTGACCCACCTTATAAGATGTGCTCTTTTTGTGGATAATTGTTGTGTTTTGTTGTCTTACTTTCTATCTTTCCTTTCTCTCTATAAAAAATAAAATAATAAAAAAATAAAAAAATAAATTAAAAAATAAATTAAAAAAATTCATATCGGTGTGAGAGGATGGCTGTGAGGTGAGAAGGGAGGCCATCTATAAAAGGAAAAAAAAAAAGATTGTGCGGAGGATCAGTGACGGTCTGCAAACCTTTTATTTTGTTCCGCCGTGCGGAGTAGCGCCGACGTTGCTTGGCGCCAGAAGCGCCAGAAGCGTAGTCAGCGGCGAAAATGGTGCTGTACTGAAGGTACCGAAATGTCTGTCTCTTGGCTGGGGAACAGAGGAGGTAAATAACCTAGGGAACTTCGAAAGGGGTCATACCTATGGCTGTGGACTTGTGGGCATTGTGGGCATAATCCACCCAAGCCAAATGTTGACTCCAGGCAGACGGGTTGCTCTCCATGAGACATCACAGTGTAGTCTCGAGCTCCTGATTACGTACAATGCTCTGCCTGGCCATTAGACTATGGGTGATAGCCCGAGGTGAGGCTGGTGGATGCCCCTAAGGAGGAACAAAAACAGCGCCAAACCTGGGAGATGAATTAGGGACCTCTGTCTGACACCACGTCGGAGGGGATGCCATGGATGCGGAAAACGTGTTGTACCAAAAGTTGAGCTGTTTCCATTGCGGAAGGTAACTTTGGTAGAGGGATGAAGTGGGCAGCTTTAGAAAATCTGTCGATCACTGTAAAAATGGTGGTGTTACCATCAGATGGGGGTAGACCAGTGACAAAATCCACGGTAATGTGCGACCAAGGGCGGCTGGGCGTGGGTAGGGTCTGAAGAAGGCCTTCCTGGGGTTGAGTCCCGGTCTTGTTCCTGGTACACGTGGGACAGGCTGCAACAAACTCCTTAACATCGTGCGACAACATGGGCCACCAGAAATAGGTCTTTGTTAGAGAAAGCATACGGGAAACACCTGGGTGACATGAGAGCTTTTTCGTGTGTACCCACTCGAGTACCTTTGACCTCATGGACGAGGGGACAAAGAGTGTACCAAGAGGGCCTGTGCCAGGATCTGGTTCCAACTGGTGAGGCTGCCGAATTTCCTTGGTGATGGGCCAGGTGAGGGTTCCAATGATGCAGACAGGGGGTATGATTCTTTCTGCAGATTTTGGAGCCTCTGAAGGAGAAAACTGACGGGACAAAACATCAGGTTTTATATTCTTGGAACCTGATCTGAATGCCAAAGCGTCATTAAAACGATTGAAAAAAGTGACTAGCGTACCTACCTGGGGTTCAATCATTTTACATCTCTGAGGTATGTAAGATTCTTATGGTCAGTCCAAATTAGAAAAGGTACCTCCATTCCCTCGAGCCAATGACGCCACTCCTCCAACGCCAACTTCACAGCAAGTAGTTCTCTATTGCCCACGTCATAGTTCCTCTCGGCTTGTGACAGTCGATGAGAGAAAAAGGCACATGGGTGTACCTTGTTGTCTGTGGGTGACCTCTGGGACAGCACAGCGCCTACCCCGATATCAGATGCGTCCACCTCGAGGATGAACTGACGAGCCGGTTCTGGGTGGCAGAGGATAGGTGTGGAAGAGAAAATACTTTTCAGCTTACCAAAAGCAGAGTTGGCTTCAGGAGTCCATCTGAAGGCTTTGCTAGTGGAGGTGAACTGATTCAAGATTCAAGTTCCTCCCCGAGGGGCAATTAGATTTGAAGTCAATAGGTGTGCACAGATTCATACATACATATGCACTTACACACATATACACATATAAACACAAGACAATAAGACATTAAAATAACAATGTTAAAATTAGTGTGCATTAAGAAACCTGATTGCTACTGGGATAAATGAGTTTTTAAATCTGTTCGTTCTACATTTGGGTTGTAGAAACCTGCGTCCAGATGGAAGCAACCTGAACTCGTCATGGAGTGGGTGATCAGGGTTTGCCAGAATCTGCCTGGCCTTGTTCACTGACCTCACCTTGTGTAGGTCTGCAAGGTTCTTTAGGTCTATGCCAGCAGTTTTGTTGCACATCCTGACAATCCCCGAGAGTTTGCTTTTGTTCTTACAGGTTAAAAGTCCTAACCAACAGATGAAGGAAAATGTTAAAATAGACTCAATAAAACATCTAAATAAATAGGGGATAGGGGTGCTGCGATATGGCTGTAGTCCTTGATGAAGCGTCTGTAGAAATTAGCAAAACCTAGGAACCATTGCAATAGCTTCCTAGTGTCCGGAACCGGCCACTCCACCACTGCCTTGTCTTTTCAGGGTCCGTCCTATAGTGCCCTCTTCCAAAAATTAACCCAAAAAATGAGACAGAGGAGGTGTGAAAATCACATTTTTCACCTTAAACAAAGAGTTGATTTTCGTAAAGTCTCTGAAGTATCCTCTTGACTTGAGTAACATGTTCCTCATTGTTCCTGGAGTAGATGAGGATATCATCCAAGTAAACAAATACAAAATCTCCAATAAAATCTTGTAACACATCATTGATCAGTGCCTGGAAGACTGCGGGAGCATTGGTGAGACCAAAAGGCATAACTAGATATTCAAAATGTCCCAAGGGTATTTTAAAGGCTGTATTCCACTCATCACCCTCCTTGATCCGGACCAGGTGATAAAGGTTGTGAAGATCTAGTTTCGTGAAGATGGTAGCGGGTTGTAATTGTTCCTGTATTGAGTCGATTAACAGTAGTTGGTATTTGTTCTTTATGGTCATTAGGTTTAGACCTCGATAGTCGATGCAAGGATGTAGTGTTTTGCCCTTCTTGGTGACGAAGAAGAACCTGCCCCCAGCAGTGAAGTCGAAGGATGGATAATCCCAGAATTGAGGGATTCCTCAATGTAGGATCTCATGGAATTACGTTCAGGACCTGATAGGTGATATAGACGGCTAACTGGCAGAGAAGCTCCAGGGAGAAGGTCAATGGAGCAGTCATACGGATGATGCAGAAGAAGAGAAAGAGCCTTACATTTACTAAATACCGGGGCCAGATCATGTTATTTGGGAGGTATGCTGGAGAGGTCAATGTTTTCTGTATGCGGCATGCTTATTGAAGGGTTGGAGATGCCAGAGCGGAGACAGTATTTTAAACATCTGTCACTCCATCTCTCAACCCTACCAAATTTCCAATTGATATGGGGATTGTGATCCCGTAACCAGGGGAAACCTAGAATTAATTGTGTGTTTGGGGAGTCAAATACAAAAAAACTAACCTCTTCATGATGATTTCCAGAAGTGATTAAATGTAGGTTGGTGGTTTTAAATCGAAACTGTGTTAAGGTCTCCCCAGTAACACCAGCAATAGACACAGGGTCTATCTCGAGGACGGGAAGAGATAGATCCCTGATAAAATCTTGGCTAATTAGATTTTGTTCTGCACCGGAATCAATAAGTGCAGAAACCGGGAAGTGGTTTTGATTAAACTGAATAACTGTGGGTAATGTGAACCTATGAAGAGGAGTAAACAAGGAAGTGCCCACCAGTAACTCCCGTTTTACTGGCGGGCGTTTTCGTTTCCCCGAACAAGGCATGCGGCAATGAAATGTCCCTCTTCACCACAATAGATACAAAGATTAAAGTTTCTACGCCTTTACTTCTCAATAGAAGTTAAACGGGTACTCCCAATCTGCATGGGTTCAGGTTCAGTTAAAGTAAATTGGGAGCCAAAAGATAGCATCAGAGAACTTCGAGGTTTATAATTTTTGAATTTACTGTTGCCATGGTAACCCCATGATAGTGATGTAGAGAACCCGGAAGTAGAGACTCTCTGGGAGTTGTAGTCCCACTCACGGCAGCGTTCCCGGAAACGTTTGTCAATAGAGATCGCTAGATTTATTATTGCGTCAAAATTAGGTGGCTCATCTCTTGCTGCGATCTGGTCTTTAATGTAGTCAGATAAGGAGTTTAAAAAGGTACCTTGCAATGCCTTGTCGTTCTAGACGGTTTGAGCTGCCAGGACACGGAACTCCAGGGCGTGTTCGGAGACAGAACGTCGGCCCTGACGTAACCCCAACATTCGCTTTTCCGCGTTGGGTTGCTATAGCAGCCGGTCGAAAATCCTGCGAAACTCATCCAGAAAACTGCTGAACGAGACAGAGTCCAAACCGCGTTGATGAATGAAAGGAGTCGCCCATTGGAGGGCGTTACCTTTTAATTGATGCATGAAGTAAGTAATCTTTTTTATGTCGGGCAAGTAGAGTTGGGGAGCTCCTCTGAAGGCGAGTTTGCACTGAAGGAGGAAGCCCTCACATTGAGCTGGGTCTCCTGAAAAGAGTTCAGACGGTTTTAACAGTTGTTGAGAAAACAGAGGATCATTTACAGGGCTGATGTTAGACAAACTTGAAGCTTGTGGGGACGCAGAGGCTGTGAGAGGAGAAGGAGCAAGTCTCTGGTTAATTGAAAAAACCATACCTCCCAGTTCCTGTAGATTAGACTGAGTCTTAAGCTGTTGGCCTAACATTTGTTTCATTATTTCTTCCAATTGATCCATATGCTCCATTTGGGAGGAGCAGGCTTGTTCGCTCCTGATGTCGTTCTGGGTTTTATTTGGCTGGAGCATTCTGTTATGATTTCAAGGCAAACCCAGTTGGTAACGAGACCCGGAACAAAACAAGGCTCAGGAGTACAAAAATAGCAGTGTTTATTATTTGCAGTGATAGAAATTTCAACTGTAAAAAGTGGTTCCTCTGGAATCCCTGGAGGAGGAAGCAGAACGTCAGAAGGAGTAGGCCAAGGGGTTGTTGTGACTGTTGAACTCAATTGTTTGTTTGTTCTTACAGATGATGAAGGGAGATGGGTTCCATGAAACATCCAGTGATTCCAACAGTGAATTCAAGAGGGCAGACAAGGCAAGTGAGTGGCTGGAGGGCAAGGCACGAGGAACGAGGAACAGGACCCAAGAATAGACAAGATGACTGCAGGCACATAAGAACAAGGTAAGTATCTTTCACATAAAACACAAGACTGGCTAAAAGCATAAATACCATAACAAGGAATCAATGCTCCAGCGACGAGTAGAACTCGACTGCAGCTTTAAATAGGATTGTAGCTCATCAGGTGGATGACCGTCAGCTGAGGGTGATTGGCGGCCATCTTGGAGCTGCAACGAGTGCTACTCTTACACCATCCATTATCTTTAACCACTTCTTCCTTTCTGGGTTGTGGGGTGAGGCAGGGTAGTGTCACTGGTGCCCATATCCAGCAATCACTGTGTGAGACTGGGGGTCACCCTGGACAGGTTGCAAGTCCATCACAGAAACACACATGGCCTTTATGCATTGTAAGGTGTGGCCTGACCTGGACTGCCCCACCCAGGTTCCACCCTGGGTTTTGAGGTCTAGGTCGAGGTTTCTTTATTGTCATTTCCACCACATGTGGTACATGTGGTGTTCCACCTCCTGCCTGTTGCTGGACTCATCATTGTTTGTGATGGTCATTTTCTGTTGCCGGCCCTAAAGCCTGGAACAGTCTCCCCCTTGAGCTGCGTGCCACCTCTGATCTGACTCTGTTCAAAACCAGACTGAAGACCCACTTGTTCAAAAAAGCTTTCAGTGTGTAACTTTTATTACTTTTGGTATTTTAATATGTAGCATTTTTTATTTCCATTGCCTTTCTATTTCCACTTGTTCAAATAAGCTTCCAGTGTGTAACTTTTATTACTTTTGGTATTTTAATATGTAACATTTTTTTATTTCCATTGCCTTTTTATTTCCACTTGTTCAAAAAAGCTTTCAGTGTATACCGGTAACTTTTATTACTTGTGTTATTTTAGTGTTATTTTAGTATGTAGCATTTTTTATTTCCATTGCCTTCTTTTATTGCTGTTGTTTCCTATTCTATTTTCATTGATTTATTATTCCAGTTTATTCATCTTTTTATCCTGTTAAGCACCTTGGTCAATGCAAGGCATTGTAGGAAGGTGCTATACAAATAAAGTTTATTATTATTATTATTATTATTATGCATCCCACCACCGGTGTATCATCTGCAAACTTTATGATATGACAGCCTAGATGGGTAGGTGTGCAGTCATATGTCAGTAGAGTGAACAGGAGAGTGCTCAACACACATCCCTGTGGAGAGCCAGTCCTGAGGGTTATGGTGGCGCAGGAGAAGTTGTGGATCCTCATAACGCATATGTCCTGGACAAACGATGAGGTGCAGTTATTACTGAGCTGAGATTCATGCAGTCTTGTTGTGATGATCATGCCCACATTGAGACGGCACTCTGCTGAAAGTACCGGTAAATATAACCTGAGTTGGGCCGACTGTGGCAGGTCCAGGCTGGACCGGGCTTTACAATGCATGATCACGTCCACCCCCAACCCTACACAAAGAGTACTACGCTGGATACTGTGGACTGCTACAAGTACCAGGTGGTCCACCTAGACAATAAACGGGACAGCTAGCACCAATACCCTCTACAAGAAAGGACAGAGTCACCTTTTTCTTCTGAGGAGACTCAGGTCCTTTAATGTCTGCAGGACCATGCTGCAGATGTTTTACCACTCGGTGGTCTCCTGTGTCTTCTTCAACACTGTGGTGTTCTGGTGCATCAGGGTGAAGAAAGCTGAT
>JBBPBX010097757.1:0-12804 GCA_038048925.1 Garcialebias charrua
ACAATTCATTGTATTACAAAAAACAGCAATCAGTCAATTAGTTATAAACTGACTGCAGCTTCATAGAGACATCTGCTGGCTAAATTATTCAACTGCATCTCTAACACACTAAAAGATTATATACCATAATATAATATATTATATATACCTTATATACCATATTATAATATTTCCAGTATTAATTACAAGAATGGATTTTGACAATTGCCCTTTATGCTATATGAAGATATTTTAATGTTGTGAAATGATAGTGTTGTAGAAACAAAAAGTTACATCACAAGACATCATAATGTCACGATCTGGTGCGGTGTTGGATGAACCCGGAGATGCAGACAGGCAGAACACTCGGAGGCACGAGTTGAATCAATAAATCATTTAATATGTGTGAACACCAAAATAACTAAGACAGGGCAGTACTCACGAATCCTAGAACTTGTAGGCTGTGGCACAAGCACGGACACGACACACCAGGTAGATCGACGAATGACCCCACACTCAAACCCACACCCACATAAACTAATATATGCACTGTCATTACCAAAAACCCAAAACACCTGAGAATGCAGCAGTCCAGTAATTACCCAAAACCCAAAACACCTGAGGAATGGCCCACCATCCTGACAGTACCCCCACCCCACAGACGCCCCACGGCGTCCCAAAGAAACCCCCCAAAAGAACAAGGGTGGGCGGAGGGAGGCAACAGGCACCATAAGCCAGTTCAGGAGGACGTCCAGGAGGTCGCCCATCACCACCCGCCAGAACCGGAGGACGTCCAGGAGACCGCCCATCGCGCTGCGTCACGTCGGGCGGGCGACAGGGAGGCCGTCCATCCTGCAGCGCCACCTCCGGAGGACGTCCAGGAGGCCGCCCATCACCACCAGCCAGGTCCGGAGGACGTCCAGGAGACCGGCCATCACCGGCAGGCACCGCGACCCCAAGGACGGCAACGGCAGGAACCAAGACGTCGACGGCCAGGACACGTTCAGAGTAGGCCGGCAAACGTCCCCCGTCGACCGGAACACTGCCTTCGTCGGTCGAAACATCATCAGCCTGAACACCATCATCGTCGGCCGGAACACCATCATCGTCGGCCGGAACACCATCATCGTCGGCCGGAACACCATCATCGTCGGCCGGAACATCATCAACGTCGGCCGGAACATCATCATCGTCGGCCGGAACACCATCATCGTCGGCCGGAACACCATCATCGTCGGCCGGAAACCCATCATCGGCCGGAACACCGCCATCGTCGGTCGGAACCAAGACCCCGACAGCAGGGACTTGGTCGACCATGGCAGAACCACGATCGTCGTTGGCCACCGAGACGACCCCAGGCGTAGGGACGTCAAGCGGCGAGACGTCTTCAGGACCCTCGTCGTCAGGACCCTCATCGTCAGGACCCTTGAGACCCTCGTCGTCGAGACCCTCGGCGTCGGGACCCTCGTCGTCGTCAGGACCCTTGAGACCCTCGTCGTCGAGACCCTCTTTGTGAGGACCCACGTCGTCGTCGAGCGGCGAGATGTCTGCTACGTTGAGACCCTCGCCGTCGGGACCCTCATCGTTGTCATGGTCTGTCTGTTTATGTTTAATCCAGCCCTGTGTCTCCTAGTTGTCTGGTTTCTGTGTTCTGTCTGTTTGAGCTTAATTCTGTTTTCTGTTTTGTTCAGTCTTTTGTGCTTAAATCTAGTCTTCATGTTTGTTTACTTCAGCTTCCTGTGTTCTGTCTGTTTGTGCTTAATTCAGCTTTCTGTTTTGTTTCAGTCTTTGTGTTTAATATAGTCTTCATGTTTTAATTCAGCTTATTGTGTTCTGTCTGCTTGTGTTTAGTTCAGCTCTGTGTTTCTGCCCCTGTCTCACCTGTGTCTAGTTGTAATCATCACAGCTGGATGTCATGTGTAATCAGTGTGTCTGTGTATAAAGGGTCTCAAATGTATAAATCTGGGAGTGATAATGGATCCTTCCATGAAACTCAACAGTCATGTAAACATGATTGTCAAATCCTGTTTTTTCCAGCTGAGGCGTCTGTCTAAGCTGAAGCCCATATTATCCAAAAAGCACCTGGAGACAGTGATTCACGCATTCATTACATCTAGGCTTGATTACTGCAATTCACTTCTGTTTGGCGTCAGTCAAGCCACCATTGCACGATTACAACTGGTTCAGAACGCAGCTGCCCGATTTTTAACCAGCACACGCAAAAGAGAGCACATTACACCAGTCTTGGCCTCCCTTCACTGGCTACCGGTTCATCTTCGAATCCAATTCAAAATTCTCATGTATGTCTACAAATCGCTGAACAGTCTCGCCCCCGCCTATCTCTCGGATCTGATACACCCATATGTCCCTCCACGTGCTTTGAGGTCAGAGGATCAGGTACTCTTAATAGTTCCAGAAACTCGCCTTAAGCGCAGGGGTGACAGGGCGTTCTCTGTAGCAGGCCCAAGACTCTGGAACGAGTTACCGCTGCTCATCAAACAGGCCCCCTCCCTCTCGGTTTTCAAATCCCGGTTAAAAACTCACTACTACTCCATCGCTTTCAATGCCAGCTGATGTGTACTGGATCGTTTGATTTATGATCTGCAATGTTTTTATGTTTTTCGTGTTGTACTTCATTGTATGTGTTGCCTGTTGCGTGTTTGTTTGTCCAGCACTTTGGTGGACTTGTTCCTGTTTAAAGTGCTTTATAAATAAAATGGTATGGTATGGTATGGTATAAATTCAGCTCCTCTCAGTCTTGTCATTGTCTCGGGTTTGTCCTCCCAAGGTGTTGTGTTCTGCTCTCCCTCCGTGTTTCCCTGAGTGTTTAAACCTAACAGAAACCCGAGACCATCTACTGAACCCAGCAGGAGAATGGCTGGACCTCAAACCAGACCCAAGGGTAAGATGATTACCCTGTTTGAGTTTCTTGCCCGTGAGGCTGACAAGACTGCCCTGCGAGAGAAGGAGAGACGAGAGCGAGTGGAAGTGAAGCCTGTCATCCGGTGTGGGGGGTTCCGGACCGAACCCGTCCAGAGACGAGGTGGCCGTAGACCGGAGGTAGAAGTCCTGTCATCTCCTCTTCTGGTCGAGGAGGAGGAACAAAGGTTTCAGCTCCGGGGGAGCCGCCTGGCTATTAAGCCAGCTTCTTCTTCCACCCCACCGACTTATTGCTTGCCACACCTGCAGTGGTCTGAAGATGACGTTGAGCTGGAGGACGATCTCTGGTGTGCTCCTGTCCTCAGCTCACGCCGCCGACGCAGCAGGAAAAAGCGGAAAAGTAAGGTCGGAACCACAGACTACCAGCACCATCCATCTCCACCTCTCGCCACTGCACCACGTTGCCCATCCCCACTTCACTGCTGTGGTCAGGCCTCTTCTAAAAAAACCAGGCCTAGATCCTACAGCTCTCTCTAATTTCAGGCCAGTTTCCCATCTGTCATTTCTATCAAAGGTCCTAGAAAAGATTGTTTTTATTCAACTTCAATCTTTTCTAGAACTCAACAACCTGTTTGAAAAATTTCAGTCAGGTTTTCGAGCTCGTCACAGCACTGAATCTGCACTGCTCAAAGTACAGAATGATATTCTTCTGTCTCTGGATGCAAAAAACCCTGCTCTGCTGGTGATGTTAGACCTCTCAGCAGCTTTTGACACCGTTGACCATCAGGTACTAATCAACCGCTTGTCTCAGCAGGTTGGCCTCCAGGGAGCTGTGCTTGAATGGTTCAAATCTTATCTGTCTGGGAGAACTTTTTCTGTCATGATAGGCGATCTGTCCTCCTCTTCATCAACCCCTCTGACCTCCGGCGTACCACAGGGATCTATTCTAGGGCCAGTCCTCTTCTCTCTTTACATGCTGCCATTAGGATCAATCATCACACGTCATAACCTGTCTTTTCACATGTATGCAGACGATTTACAAATCTATCTGCCAGTCACTCCCAACCCCTCACTCAGTTCAAACACTCTTGTCAACTGCTTAAATGACATTAAGCACTGGCTCTCTCAAAACTTCCTCCACCTAAACACAGATAAAACTGAATGCATTTTGTTTGGTGCACCTGATGACACCAGCAACATCCTTCCCAGTCCCAGTGTTGGTTTTCCCCTCCCCCACTTCAACTCGGTGGTCAGAAATCTTGGAGTGCAGCTTGACTCCAATTTAAAGTTTGATAAACAGATCAGTTCTGTTGTCAAGACCAGCTTTTTCCAACTCCGTCTGCTCTCCAAAGTCAAGTCATTTCTTAGTCGTGGTGATCTGGAGAAGGCCATCCATGCCTTTGTGACCTCCAGACTTGACTATTGTAATGCTTTGTATCTTGGCATTAATCAATCCTCCATCTCCCGTTTACAGCTTGTACAGAACTCTGCCGCGCGCTTTTTGACCAACACACGAAAATATGAACACATCACTCCTGTCCTGTCCTCTCTACACTGGCTCCCAGTTCAGTTCAGGATACAGTTCAAGTTGCTGCTGTTTGTTTTCAAAGCTCTGAATGGACTTGCTCCCCTCTACATCTCAGAACTTCTGAAAGTCCATCAGCCTGGCAGGGACTTACGATCTGCCAGTCAACACCTGCTGGAGGTGCCTCGCTCGAGGTACAAGCAATGGGGAGACCGGTCATTTTCTGTTGCCGGCCCAAAAGCCTGGAACAGCCTCCCCCTTGAGCTGCGTGCCACCTCCGATCCGACTCTGTTCAAAACCAAACTGAAGACCCACTTGTTCAAAAAAGCTTTCAGTGTGTAACTTTTATTATTTTGTATTTTAGTATGTAGCATCTTTATTTCAATTGCATTTTTATTTCCACTTGTTCAAAAAAGCTTTCTGTGTGTAACTTTTATTACTTGTGTTATTTTAGTATGTAGCATTTTTTATTTCCATTGCCTTCTTTTATCGCTGTGGTTTCTTATTCTATTTTCATTGATCTATTGTTCCCGTTTATTCTTCTTTTTATCCTGTTAAGCACCTTGGTCAATGCAAGGCATTGTGGAAGGTGCTATACAAATAAAGTTTATTATTATTATTATTATTATTATTCACTCTTCGCCTGACTGCCCTCGCTTACCGGAAGTCCGGTACAACACTCGCTCAGTGGAGGAGATGGAAAGTTGGAAGGCAGCCATTGTGGCACAGTACCTGCCTTCATCCTCGGCTCCTGGTCCCCAAGCAGCTACAGTCTCAGCTCCTTGTTCTTCGGCTCCTGGTTCTACCGCCGAAGATACCGCCCCTACAGCCCCAGAGGGTCCTAGCATCGTCGACACCTCTACATCGATGGAGGGTCCCAGTGCCACCGACGCCTCTACGTCTCCTGAGGGTCCCAGTGCCGCCGATGCCTCTACGTCTCCTGAGGGTCCCAGCGCCGCCGATGCCTCTACGTCTCCTGAGGGTCCCAGCGCCGCTGATGCCTCTACTTCGACAGAGGGTCCCAGCGCCGCCGATGCCTCTACTTCAATGGAGGTTCCCGGCGCTGCCGATGCCTCTACTTCGACGGAGGGTCCCGGCGCTGCCGATGCCTCTACTTCGACGGAGGGTCCCGGCGCTGCCGATGCCTCTACTTCGACGGAGGGACCCGGCGTTGCCGACGCCTCTACTTCGACGGAGGGTCCCGGCGTTGCCGACGCTTCTGCATCGACAGAGGGTCCCGGCACCGCCGACATCTCTACTTCGACGGAGGGTCCCGGCGTTGCTGA
This sequence comes from Garcialebias charrua, assembly GCA_038048925.1. Lineage (NCBI taxonomy): Eukaryota > Metazoa > Chordata > Actinopteri > Cyprinodontiformes > Rivulidae > Garcialebias > Garcialebias charrua. The sequence continues at coordinate 5,671 of JBBPBX010097757.1, forward strand.
CGCTTCTGCATCGACAGAGGGTCCCGGCACCGCCGACATCTCTACTTCGACGAAGGGTCCCGATGCCATCGACGTCTCAACTTCGCCTGACGACTCCTCGCCTGACGACTCCGAGCCTAACGACTCCTCGCCTGACGACTCCTCGACGCACGACTCCTCGCCTGGCGACTCCTCGCCTGGCGACTCCTCGCCTGACGACTCCTCGCCTGACGACTCCTCGCCTGACGACTCCTCGCCTGACGACTCCTCGACGCACGACTCCTCGCCTGACGACTCCTCGCCTGACGACTCCTCGACGCACGACTCCTCGACGCACGACTCCTCGACGCACGACTCCTCGACGCACGACTCCTCGACGCACGACTCCTCGACGCACGACTCCTCGACGCACGACTCCTCAGCGCCCGACTCGCCTGCGGCAGTGACCGACTCCTCGACGCCTGCGGCAGTGACCGACTCCTCGACGCCTGCGGCAGTGACCGACTCCTCGACGCCTGCGGCAGTGACCGACTCCTCGACGCCTGCGGCAGTGACCGACTCCTCGACGCCTGCGGCAGTGACCGACTCCTCGACGCCTGCGGCAGTGACCGACTCCTCGACGCCTGCGGCAGTGACCGACTCCTCGACGCCTGCGGCAGTGACCGACTCCTCGACGCCTGCGGCAGTGACCGACTCCTCGACGCCTGCGGCCGACTCCTCGACGCCTGCGGCCGACTCCTCGACGCCTGCGGCCGACTCCTCGACGCCTGCGGCCGACTCCTCGACGCCTGCGGCCGACTCCTCGACGCCTGCGGCCGACTCCTCGGCGCCTGCGGCCGACTCCTCTGCTCCGGCGGCCGACTCCTCTGCTCCGGCGGCCGACTCCTCTGCTCCGGCGGCCGACTCCTCTGCTCCGGCGGCCGACTCCTCTGCTCCGGCGGCCGACTCCTCTGCTCCGGCGGCCGACTCCTCTGCTCCGGCGGCCGACTCCTCTGCTCCGGCGGCCGACTCCTCTGCTCCGGCGGCCGACTCCTCTGCTCCGGCGGCCGACTCCTCTGCTCCGGCGGCCGACTCCTCTGCTCCGGCGGCCGACTCCTCTGCTCCGGCGGCCGACTCCTCTGCTCCGGCGGCCGACTCCTCTGCTCCGGCGGCCGATGCTCCTGGTGATGGACGGCCTCCCGGTCGACCGCCTGACCTGGCTCCTGGCGATGGTAGGCCTCCCGGTCGACCGCCTGACCTGGCTCCTGGCGATGGAAGGCCTCCTGGTCGACCGCCTGACCGGCTTCTGCTTGATGGACGGCCTCCCGGTCAGCCGCCCGCCCGGCCACTCTTCTGTTTTGGAACGTTGCCCAGGCCTTGCCCTGTCGTTTTTTGTTTAGATTATTCTTGCCCTCCGTCCTTGTGTTTTCCCCCGTCCTCCCACCCCGTTCTGTGTTTTTTGTGTGTTTTGGGGTCTTAGGGGACGTCGGGTGCCGTCCCTTGAGGGGGAGGTTATGTCATGGTCTGTCTGTTTATGTTTAATCCAGCCCTGTGTCTCCTAGTTGTCTGGTTTCTGTGTTCTGTCTGTTTGAGCTTAATTCTGTTTTCTGTTTTGTTCAGTCTTTTGTGCTTAAATCTAGTCTTCATGTTTGTTTACTTCAGCTTCCTGTGTTCTGTCTGTTTGTGCTTAATTCAGCTTTCTGTTTTGTTTCAGTCTTTGTGTTTAATATAGTCTTCATGTTTTAATTCAGCTTATTGTGTTCTGTCTGCTTGTGTTTAGTTCAGCTCTGTGTTTCTGCCCCTGTCTCACCTGTGTCTAGTTGTAATCATCACAGCTGGATGTCATGTGTAATCAGTGTGTCTGTGTATAAATTCAGCTCCTCTCAGTCTTGTCATTGTCTCGGGTTTGTCCTCCCATGGTGTCATGTTCTGCTCTCCCTCCGTGTTTCCCCTGAGTGTTCAGTAAGTACCTCTTCAGTTTAGTTTAGTTTAGTTCAGTTTAATCCAGTTTAGTTTAGTTTTATAGTTCTTGCTACCCTGCCAGCCTTTGTTTTGTTTTATTTTTTATTGTAAATAAACACTTTACAATTTTCCCTGAGTGTTCATCCATCCTTCTCCTGCATTTGGGTTCTACACTTCCTTCGTGCCAGCAGAACCTAACAATCGTGGAGACCCTCATCGACGTCGAGCGGCGAGATGTCTGCTTTGTTGAGACCCTCGTCATCGGGACCCACGTCGTGGGGACCCTCATCGTGGAGATCCTCATCGATGTCGAGCGGCGAGATGTCTGCTTTGTTGAGACCCTCGTCGTCGGGACCCTCATCGTGGAGACCCTCATCGACGTCGAGCGGCGAGATGTCTGCTTCGTTGAGACCCTCGTCGTCGGACCCTCATCGTGGAGACCCTCATCGACGTCGAGCGGCGAGATGTCTGCTTTGTTGAGACCCTCGTCATCGGGACCCACGTCGTGGGGACCCTCATCGTGGAGACCCTCATCGACGTCGAGCGGCGAGATGTCTGCTTCGTTGAGACCCTCGTCGTCAGGACCCTCATCGTGGAGACCCTCATCGACGTCGAGCGGCGAGATGTCTACTTTGTTGAGACCCTCGTCATCGGGACCCACGTCGTGGGGACCCTCATCGTGGAGACCCTCATCGATGTCGAGCGGCGAGATGTCTGCTTCGTTGAGACCCTCGTCGTCGGGACCCTCATCGTGGAGACCCTCGTCATCGTCGAGCGGCGAGATCCCTTCAGGGTCCTCTGCGGTGACTGCAGTAACAGCAGTCTCAGAAGACCATGGTCCCACTACAGGTTCTGGACAACCTGCAGACTCTGGAACGCCTGAGGCAGGTCTTCGTCTAGGCGCTGGCACTGGTCTCTGTCTGGGCGCTGGCACGGGAACCAGTCTGGGCGCTGGCACGGGAACCAGTCTGGGCGCTGGCACGGGAACCAGTCTGGGCGCTGGCACGGGAACCAGTCTGGGCGCTGGTGTAGACAGGGCAGCGCCCTCTGCTGGTGTAGACAGGGCAGCGCCCTCTGCTGGTGTAGACAGGGCAGCGCCCTCTGCTGGTGTAGACAGGGCAGCGCCCTCTGCTGGTGTAGACAGGGCAGCACCCTCTGCTGGTGTAGACAGGGCAGCACCCTCTGCTGGTGTAGACAGGGCAGCACCCTCTGCTGGTGTAGACAGGGCAGCGAACAACAGCATGGACTCATCCCTCAAAGTCTTAACCCAAGTCAGTATTTGTGTGCGACCTGGATCTGGTAGCAAACAGGAATTGGCAATGATTAATTCTTCTGCAAGGGAAAAAGACCTGATTTTATGTTGTAGGTCCACACTACTGAGGGCAGCCTGAAGCAGTCTCTCAATCTGCTGGATAACGAGAGTGGCCTCCCGCATCTGTACAACAGCGACCCCTGGGGTTGATGAGTGCTCTGTGCGTTCGTCCTCAGAGTGGGAGCTCACACACTTCTCCTTCCGTGAAGGCTTTGCTGGAGGAGGCATCCTTGGGTCCCCAGCTGCGTGTCGTGCAGGATCCATCTCTGTGTGTCCTGCAGACGTGTGAACTGGGACCACATACCCCCCCTTCAGCGAACGTCTCCCCGGAGACGTCACAGGGCACGAGGCCGGGCACCCCTCCCCCAACGAAATCCCCCTCGGCGCTGTTGACAGCGTGGGAAGTGGGGCAGTAGGCGGGGCGGGCAGAAACCCGGAAACGTTCAGCGTCTTCGTTCGCCGCTTCCTCCCGCGGCGACGCGGTGCTGGAGCTGGACTGGACCAGAACGCTTCGGGTTCCGAGTCGTCCTCAGAAATGGACCACAAAGCCAACGCAGGCGAAGGAGGGCAGAAAAAAACCATGTCGGAGCGGTCGCCTCCGCGTCTCCTCCGCGCTCGCTCCTCCAGTAAGAGAGGAGATGGCAGGATTTCCACTCCGGGTCCGCAACTCCAACCGGGTTCCGTCTGAAACCCGCTGACTCGAATGGCGGCTGCTTCCTTCTGAGCTGTAGCCGTCACTTTCTGCTCACGAGTGACTTGGATCATCTGTCTGCGGGGGTTCCGGTCAGGTGGGGTCATTATGTCACGATCTGGTGCGGTGTTGGATGAACCCGGAGATGCAGACAGGCAGAACACTCGGAGGCACGAGTTGAATCAATAAATCATTTAATATGTGTGAACACAAAATAACTAAGACAGGGCAGTACTCACGAATCCTAGAACTTGTAGGCTGTGGCACAAGCACGGACACGACACACCAGGTAGATCGACGAATGACCCCACACTCAAACCCACACCCACATAAACTAATATATGCACTGTCATTACCAAAAACCCAAAACACCTGAGAATGCAGCAGTCCAGTAATTACCCAAAACACCTGAGGAATGGCCCACCATCCTGACACATAATCAGAGTCTGTGTTGGGAATGACTGCTACCACCACATCAGTTTTTAGCACAATGTGCAGAAGAATAACTGAGTTATAAAAAAATTGGTGTTTCCTAATGTTGATTAGCTGTTACGGCCAATTATCAGTCTGATCGACTTCAAAGGTTAATCAGTTGTAGAAGTACACCCAATGATCACTTTCTGAATGTTGTATTAAAATCCAGCAATTCATGAGGTCCTTTGCTAACAGACAGACTGGATTATCTCCAGTAAATAATGCCAAGTCTTTATGCAAAACCCTTGTTGAAATAATTATAATCTTTAATTTTTAATATTAATAAACTAAACTGTACAGAAAAATATATTTGTTGAAGATGTAATGATAATAATTAGATTATTGTTACCTTATCTTATCAATGAATGCATATAGCTATTATGTTATCTTCTTTCGTCTGTTTTTATCTTCTGTCTAATATCTACATTCAGATATCACAAACTCTATAATAAGAAGTCTCGGAAGTGGAGTTTGTATTCTGTGAAGGAGGAGAAGGACTACAGTTACATTGCAGAACTTCAGAGGACCATTGTCGCCTTACTACAATGCGAGCAACTGACCCACGTCAGTACGGTGTCCTGTCCGGTGTGCCAGCTCGGACAACTCAGGAGCTTTTGGAGACACAAGTCAGCAGGGGCCAGGGTAAGAAATAGTCGTCATTGTACTTTTTCTTTTTGATTTTTTCAGCCTGGATTATTCTTTTTCTTATATATAACTTTCTCCCTCAGGATTAAATAATTTATGAATAATAATGTCTAACACATTCACTTATTTATGCTCTTTCAACAGGTAAAAAATTACCCCAGTCATAGATGCTCGTGGAGCAATCGTCAGAGCAGAAATGCAACTACTGGTACTCACATATGTAAAAATAAAGTCTATTTTTAAGTTACAACTTCATGGCTTTGTGATTTTCATTTTCATTATGACTATTGTTGACCCAGTGATTTTGCTTGATTCATACTGAAAGGAACTGTTTGGTAAATGATTCAAAAGATAATTCAGTAATGTGCAATGCTAAAGTGAGCCTTCTAGTTCTAAATAATTAATTATATAAAAAACAATTAGAAGCACTTTATTAATAATAATAGCAAACTACAATATATATTTTAAATGAATAACTGCTATTCTAGTGGAAAGAACACAACACAGCAACTACACAACATTTTAACTAGACCCTTCTGGGAATAAATCCCCGGTATTGTCCGTGAGGATCTGGAAAGCGATCTCTGATGACCCACACACAGCAGCTTGGAATGACAACTCGGTGTCCGGGACCCAAAGTGCCACACTGCCACGCTACGAACTGTCTGTATGCTGCATGACGGAATTGCCTGTTGTCCTCTCCATGATCTTGAAGGTCAATTATAGAACGAAGGTCATTCCAGATTCTTCTGGCGAGACGAAGAACTCCTGCATTCAAAATGTATGCTTCCATGTGTGGTACGGTCGAAATGCACAGATGCGGCTGTTGGTTGCAGCACTTCATCTCTACCACGGACGGCATTTCTCTGCATCTACGGCAGATGCACCATGAAGGTTGTCCAGGTAAAGGAGGGATGGTTGCTGGTGAAGCAGGTCTGAAATGGCTGAGGACATCAAAAATCAGACTTGGATCACGTTCCAAACACTGCTCCAACACTTGCCGTGTTTGTTGAAGATCCAGATTTTGAATGTGATCCTACAAGTAACACATATTGTAAAAGAAAGTTCATAAAACAAAGATAAACAGCAAAATATGTCTAAAAAAAGTAAGAGTGAAAGCATATATGATCTGAAACGTGTACATCTGTGTGTGTGTATATATATAAATATATATACTATATATCTGGGTGTGTGTATATATTATGTATATATATATAGATATGTAGTACATCCATATATATATTCTTTATCTATAAATATGTACGTTTATATAGGCTAAACATATTTATATAACAGATAGCGTACACGTTCATAAGCAATCCTCTCCAATCTTAAAATGTCAACACGAGCCATGTCTTCTCTGCTGAAGTCGTCTGTAGTTGAGCGCCCACGGCGTCCTCTGCTTCGTCTTCCACGTGACCTGCCTGATCTTCCACGCAGTCTGCTTCCTCTTCGGACCGTAGAAATCCCTCTGGGTGTAAATTCCTCGTCGGAGCCCATATACAAACTCTAGATGCATAACACAAATAAAATGTCACACTGCAGCAGAGTAAAAGCTACACATAACTTATTGAAAGGGTTATACATAATTTACGATACTTTATTACAAATACGCAAAGATTTGAGAAGGAAATAGTCCATCCTCTTACCGGTGACTGCGCCGACGCCATTACAACTGTTTACATACATGCGCGTTCCCGAGACTGGCCATGCTGTGGAGGAGGAGCTAAGGAGGCGGAGTTGCAGGTCAGCCAGAGTGCAAGGGGGAGGAGGGAGAAAATGTTCCTAAGTGCCAGCGTGTTCCAGAAATCATAGACCGTGCCTTTAAAGTCAAAGTAATCATCAATATTTTTTTCAATGTATTTCAGAAATTTAGGCATTTGTAACCAGTGTGGTTTTAAACGCCAGATAGGATTACGTCTAATTGCAGTTGAGGGTGAAAATGTAAGTATGCATAGTGAATGGTCGGAGATTAATACGCTATTATATGCACAATCTTTAATTCTCGTAACTAAAGAATTTGAAATTAAAAAAATAATAAATACGGCTATAGCTATTATGGGTAGTTGAATGGCACGAATATTCTCTCTTT